>PVKE010027983.1:0-21223 GCA_004027555.1 Craseonycteris thonglongyai | reverse complement strand
TTTTGTTGGTAAAGTACTCATTTTGCTCAGAAAATGTCTTGTTGAGGTCATTTAACTGTGTCTGGGTACTTTGCCAGCATTGAGTGAGCTCTCTGAGTGTCTTGATTAATGCAGCCCTGAATTCTGTTTCACTTAGATTTGATTCCAAGTGTGCAAGGTCCTTTACTAAAGACTGCCCCTGATCTTCTGGAGGGGCTTTAGATTCTGAGGTGTGCATTGTATTTGATGTGGTTCTTTTTGCTTTACCCATGAGTCTGTTTTCCCTCTGGGGGGTTGCCTATCAGATGGGCTTCTCTTTATTTTTTCTTTTGGGCTCAGTTGTGGGAGAAGGAGATTTTGGGAGAGGGTTGGGGGAAGCAGACAGCTTCTGTGTCCTGGGGCACTTCAGGTTGCGGTCTTAGCTGTTAGATAGCAGGGTAGTAAAGGTGTGGCCAGGGGTGGGGGCATGTGAGTAGGAGCTAGGGCGGGCCTGAGACACAATAGCAGATTCCTCTTTCAGCAGGGGGGCTGGTGGTTCAGTGGAGGCGGGGAGCAGGAGCTCTGGTCTTTCTCTCCTCTGCCTGGCTGCCACTCCTTCAATTGTATCTGTAAGCCACGCCCACAGGGTAGCACTTGGATGGACTGGGGCCTGGCTGTGGCCCTGGTCAGCCGCACAGTGCCGCGCACCGGCAATGACACCGCAGCGACCCGGGCAGCAGCCCAGTTGCGCGTGTGGGCTGCAACGCCCCAGAGGCCCGGTGGGCAGGGTGCCAAAAGCCGGTCTTGTGCGCAGGCAGCGGCACTGCGGCGGCCTGGTGGTCAGGGCGCCAAAAGCCCTGCAGCATGCTGGTGAGCAGGCAGCGGTGCCGGGGCGGCCCAGTGGGCAGGGGTCAAAAGCCCTGCGCGCACAGGCCGTAGCTCGGGCGGCAGCCGCTCTACGCTCCCGGCTCTGCTGAGACCGCCGGATTCACTCCAAGCACGTCCAATGCAGCTCTGCCCACTCAAGCCCCAGCCCTCACTCCAAGAGCCCTGTCCCCAGAAGGCGCTCCCTCACAGTCAATCTCCTCCGTGAATCAGGGGTGCTGAGCTGCTGTGGGCTGGTGCCCTGCTCTCACCCCGCCCGCCGGGAAGTGCTGCCGCCCTGCTCCACAGTCCCTGTTCCACTTTAGGCTCTGTGATCTGATTAGGGCACTGTGTGCTGTCCCTTGAGTTTGGATGTTAAATTGTCCACAGTCTTGTGGGGCTTCCATGCTCCCTAGGTCTCGGCTTCCAGCCCGCCCTCGATCCAGCTCCACTGTGACCGTAGTCCCCCAATCCCCCTTTGTTTTTGCCAGCCCCGGGCCGCGCTCCGAGTCTCTGTCCTCGAACCGCTGCTTCCCTTTCCCTCTCCCGCTCTCCCCTTTTTTCTCTAACCTTTGTGTGTTGTTCTGCGTTGTGTGGTTCTCTTAGTTGAGGTTTCTTCTCCGGGTTTCCCCTGTGGATTCCCCTCTGCTCACAAGGCCCTTCCCAGGCAGTTATCGGCATTCTCCTCTCATGCCACCATCTTTGATCTCCAAAATCTCTTTTTTTTTTTAAGGAAGGAGGATGAGAAGCCCACTAGAAATATTTTGTATACCATTATATTTCATGCAGTAAGGCATAAGCAACAAGTAACAAAGTAGGTAGACATCTGTTATAGTGAGTAAATACACTTTCTACAGCTCTCAAATAAATTTTTATTTAAGCATAGGATATATATACATATATATATGTATGTATATATATATGTATATATATATATATATGTGTGGGTGTATATATATATATATATATACTATTATATATATATACACTATTATATGTGTGTGTGTGTGTATATATATATACACTATTCTCATTAAGATTATATATATATATATATACACACCCACACATATATATATATATATAATCTTAATGAGAATAGTCTTGTATTTGTCCTACATCATGTATTGGATCTCTGATAGGGCCTCCAATAATACATAGTCAGTGCAAATTCATCAGCAGTGATGAAGAATGATAGTCAAATAATTGGCACTTTGTCTCTTTGTAAGGCTTATTATTTATTCATCTAAACTTTAGGGGTCTCCAAACTACGTCCCGTGGGCCAGATGCGGCCCGCGAGACCCTCTCATCTGGCCCGTGGAGACCTTTCTATCTGAATAAAATAATATTAAATAAATAATTAAAAACAACATCTATGTTTTTATTCTTTTTTATTTGGACTTCGAGTGTGTAGTCGGCCCCCAAACTGCTGTTTGATAGTTAATGCAGCCCGCGGGCTGAAAAGTTTGGAGACCCCTGAAAAGTCTTCCAAGACTTGGAGGTGTTAACGTATAAAGAAACATTTCGATTTCACAAACTTGCCTCTCTCATTTCAGCACCCAGGGCCACTAAACCTTCTTTTGGAAGGCAGACATCAAAGACCCACCTTCCCAGTGCTTAGTACTTAAGTAGAAAGAGAAACACAACCTGTTTGGGTAACTTCTCTCAGCAGTTAGAGACCTAAACTGGCTCTTCCATCAGCCTACAGTTAGGGTGTGAGCATTGAGGTATTTTGTTTATTTATGCATCAGTGTTTGGTCTGGTTTTAGCCACGTGCCAATAGTAACCACAAAAGCAATTAACATTTACTGTGTCTCTTCTATGTGCCACGTAATCGTTTGCATTTTAATTCATTAAAATGTTTGATACAACCTCTGTGCTGTGGTCTGTGGTTCTCACCTCACTGGCACGTTAGAATCTCTTAAGAAAAAAAAAAATTTTTTAACCCCCAATGCCCAGGACACACCCAGACCAACTAAATCAGAATCTCTGGGGGTGTGAACCCAGGTATCAGCGCTTTGTAAAGTTCCCTGGATGATGACTACATGCAGTGAAGGTGGTAAGGGTTTAAATCATTAGACCTAGTCTAAAAACAGGACACAAATTCAGTCATACAGCTTTGGTTAATGAGTTAAGACCTGATCTAGTACCAAGAAATCTAGCAGTTTCTCCTTGAAACATACTCAGCACAACTTACAACAGTAATTGGTGATTCATGTGGTCCAGATTTGGGAGGAATTGAGAGCCAGTATTACTTCAGAATGCCAGGCAGGAAGAGCCTCAGAGGCCCAGCAGTTCATTAGTGCCATGATGTCTCGTTGTCACAGGAGACTCCGGTATGAGGAGGTTCTGCCGCACTCTGTGGGTGCAGCCTGTCTGTTCTTGGCATGACCTTGCCAGCCCAAACTTCCGCAGAGATCACACCTGAAGGTCAGGGTCTTTCAGAGATCTCATTGCCTGTCCCTGACACTGAATTTCGGTTCGTGCACTCTGAGTTTGTGTCAAACTCCAAATTTCAGAGACAGGGGGGAAAATGGATATGGGGGCCAGGGATGCACTTTTTTGATCTTACAATATTTATTGACACGAGAATATTTGTACAGTATTCAGGGTCCGACAGAAGTAATGCCCTTTTTTAAGGAGTATAGTGTGTTTGAGTGTGATATTATTATGTTACAGAATTACATGCTTATGATTTTGTAATAAAAGCTCATAAAAGGGGACATTATTTCTGACATATACTGTATTATTTTTTGTGTGCATGGTGAAATACACATAATGTGAAATTTATCATCTTAACCATTTTAAGTGTACAGTTCACTGGTATTAAATTACATTCATACTGTTGTGCAGCCATCACTGTCTGCATCTTGCAATACTTACAACCTATATCCTTTAAACAATAACTCCCCATTCTCCTCTTCATACAAGCCCTAAGAAAGTATGTTCTACTTTCTATTTCTTATCTCATACCCTTTTAACTTGTGCATGATTTAATAGTATTTATGATCTTTTTTTAAGGATTTATTTTATTGTTTTTGACAGAGACAGACAGAGAGAAGTGGGAAGGCCCAGAGTAGTCACCACAATTGTACGTTGATCAGTTTTCGACATGGTTTCATTCCACACAGGTGGGTGTAGGGGCTGTGCAGGGTGAGGGCTGGGCTGGGGGCCTCCCACATGGGAAGCACACATCAGCTCAGCATCTGGGTCCACACGGGATGGGGCCAGGATTCAATCCTTAGTCTCTGGGGCTGCAAAGCAAGCGCTTAACCCACTGAAGCAGCCCAGCTTCCCCAGTATTTATGATGTTGATGGTAACCTAAATCTCTTCCCTTCAGTGCTCCTTGTGTGCACTTTCTCCCCACAGAACACATGGAGAATGGAATGGCACCCTACAATCAGTGTTGAGTGACATTTTGCCTCCTGTGGTGTGTATGTCAGTCAGGGAAAGCGAGCCACTGTCCGGTCCACCTTGAATCACTTCAAGTTGCTTGGCAAAAGAGAGATCTCAGCAAAAGCACTTTCTGTGATGGTGGCAATCTCCTATATCTTCATTGTCCGGTTCAATAGCCACTTGCTACTTGTGACTATCAAGATCTTTGAAATGAGGCAACTATGGCACTGAAACTTTTTATTTAACTTTGGAGGTCATAGTCAAAAAAATTACAGTGCAGGTCATGTGTCTCTGAGAATTCATTACTAGTATGTGCAGAAATGTGAAAAAAAATTAAAAACTGCAAATATAATAACAGATGATTTTTCATTTATTTTCAGTTACAATCTAAAAACTTTTAAGTTTTTCACATTTCAGTACATACTAGTAATGAATGTATCTCTATGGTACACATACCCTATGCTATAATTTTTCTGCACAGCGACTTCTACAGATTAAATTTAAATATTTAATTTCACATGTAACTAGTGGCTACCATATAGGACAGTATAGCTGTAAATAAATTCTCGCTCTACCCTCAGCTCTGGGTTTTGTAGTGAATCTGCTCTTTCCATGGTTTTGAATCCTGGGACAGAGCTGTTACTTAACCTCTCTGTGTCTCAGTTTATCCATTTGTAGAGTTAAGATAATTTCTATCCCTTAGGTTTCAATGAAGCTTCTATGCAATAAGAATCATGGCAGCTTGTCTCAGTTTTCTCAGGCAGCTCTAACAAAATACCATAAACTGAGTGGTTTAAACAATGGAAATTTATTTTTTCACAGTTCTGGAGGTTCAGAAGTATAAGATCAAGCACCCATCCGATGGGAGGGCAGCTGTAGGGGTGGGTAGAAAAGGGAAAGCAATCAACAAGTACAAATTCGTAGTCACAAAGTAGTCACAGGGATGTAAAGTATCATAGGGCACAAAGTCAATAAAAATGCAATAGCTATAGGTGGTGTCAGATAGGAACAAGATATGTTGGAATGAGGATTTTATAATTTATATAAAAGTCTCATCACTATGCTATACACCTGAGATAGTATTATATGTCAAATGTAAACTGGAAAATAATAATAATAATGTATAAGATCAAGACCCCAGCAAATTCATTTCTTGGTGAGGCTTCCAGGTCTGCAGATGGCTGCCTTCTTACTGGACGTTCACATACTGGAGAGGGTGCTCTGGTACCTTAGTCTTCTTATAAGGACAGTAACCCAATCACAAGGGCCCCACTCTTACGGCCTCATCTAAACTTACTTACCTCCCAAATGCCCCTCCAAATACCATCACTTAAGGGGTTAGGGTTTCAACATGTGGATTAGGGAAGGGTAGGGACACAAACATTCAGTTCATAACACTCAGTGAAAACAAAAGACAATGAAGAAGTGATTTCAAGCTACACTTGAATGGGCAGCAAGCAAGTCCAGCCATGTAGACTGAAATGGCAATGATGTTGACCTCTAAATCTGCCTACTAATGGCTATTGGAAGCCATCTAAAAGGTATGGATGGGTTTTCCTCTCAGTATGTCCAAGCCATACCTGCAAACTACTCAACACTGTCATCCTACAATGACAGGAAACAGGAGCAGGCTTTTGCAGATCATGATGAATAGATTAAGAACAGCAGGACTATGAATTACTCTCATAGACAGCCAACTTGGGTCCTACGCCAAGTCCTCTCAGAATGAGGAAAATTGAGCAATTGAACCCAGAAACACATCTGTGACAATTTAATAGGATTTAAATGACTCTAAAAAGAGAACCCTAGCGAAGCATGAAATTAAAGCATTGTACCAGGCTGACTAAAAACTGTTGTGTCTTATTCAAGTCATTGTACCAGGCCCAAACTCTGAAGACATTGGATATAACTGCTCCCTGCAAATGTGTCCTAGAATTTCTGAAAAGTTGACTGATACATAGAGAGTGGGCACTCTGATAGTCAGAGGTTCTCCTTTTGAAGCTGTGTGTACAAAGCAAGTATTCGATTTTTATTTAGGTTGTACATTTATTTGGAGAGGAGCTGATGGGAATTCCAGTGGGGCTGAAGCCCTTCCAAGTCATGACTTTGCTCCAACACTGTTGTATCCAAATGAACAAGAACTTGAATGGCTGAATGAGTGGCAGTTCAATATGCTCTACTAGCAAGGTGACCAGACGTCCCGCTTTTGACAGGACAGTCCTGATTTTTAACAATTTGTCCTGCGTCCCGCAGCGTTTTTAAAAAGTCCCAATTTTGGGAAAGAATGAACGACAAGCTAGGGAGCGGTGGGAGATAGAACAAATTTTTCATCAAGAACCCCCTCCCCCCTGGTCAATGGTGTCCCTCTTTACCAATGTTAAAATCTGGTCACCTTAGTGATGTGGGATGCTTCTTTCTGTTATTTTCCTTCCTTCTTTCCTTCTTTCCTTCCTTCCTTTTTTCCTACCTTCCTTCTTTCTTTCCTTCTTCCTACCTTCCTTCTTTCTTTCCCTCCTTCCTTCCTTTTTTTTCTTTCTTTCTCTTTCTTCTTTTTCTCTTTCTTTTTTCGTTTCTTTTTTTTTTCTTTTTTCTTTTTTGGCAGAAGTAAAAAGATGGAGAGAAGTGTGCATACAGAATTCTCTATTCTAAGAGCATTACAAAGAAAATCCCCAAATTCTTAAGTTGTTTAAATGTTGTGAAAGATATTTATTCAGAAATTCAATTGTTTTTAAAGTATTTCTCAGAACAGATACACTTCAGAGAATGGAGAGACCCTGACTTTCCATTCCCAAAACCATCATATGCCACTACAGTATTTTCCTGAAGGAGAAACTGCCCTCGCCAGGAAAAGATCATGAGTTTATGTCACCCTTGACTTAGACATGATTCATTTGATTTCCTGAGAAGGAAAAGCAATTAATCCATCTTATCAGCAGCAGAGTTCATAAATGAAACAAGCTGGTACCTCCTCATGAGGCCCAAGTGAGTTATGCCATCTCAGAAAGGGTTAAAACAATCGCCATCTATTTTCGCAGCGATCCTGACATAACCCCATGGGAACGTGATGAACCCATACAGGTCACCGAATGAAGAAAGTCCAGGCACGGGTCCCTTCACAAGGATGAGTTTGGCTACTTGGCAATAAGAGAGCTCTAGTAACAGGGCTCATTAGTGAGGACACTGCTCTAGTTTGGCAGTTACCAGAATGTCACCTGGAAAGAGCATGCTATTCAGGGAACCCAGTCAACAGAGTTCACACAGGACGTACGTGCAGGTAAAGAGTCATTTGATTGGAACAAACACTCATTGTTCAACGGTTTGGCCTCTGCTCTTTGGCAAAGGAGGAATCAGCAGACTTGGGCTGTGAGGATGGCCTTTAGGATCCAACTTTAAACGCGTCCACATTGTGTGCATCAGTTCACAGAAGTCCTCATTCATTTTTTTAAGAAGTGCTTTACAATAAAAATGCTGTCTCGTGGATTGACACCACGCCACCCATTACCCACTTTGGGAGACACAGCTGAGGCATCACTCACTCCAGAAATTCTATCATGCTGCCTCCCAACCTCCAGGCTCCACGCCTACCCTCCAAGCTGCCCATGCTGCCCTGGGCTTGCCTGCGTCACAGTGCAGAGACATGTCGCGCTTAGACATCTGCTGCCACAATGGACTGGGGGCCTCTCTAGAGGGGGGTCTGTATGTCCTTCCTGTGTCCCAATCCTTAGCTCCGTGCCTGCACAGAGCAGGTTCTCTATGACTGTTCGTTGAGCTGAAGTGAACTGAAACCCTGGGGGATTTCCCGGTACTATAAATGGGCTATTTTAAGTCCCCTTCCTATGTGAAATGAAAGGGGGCTTTTCACAGCCATTAAATCTCCTATGAGCCATTTCTCAAAGCTAAAATATGTTTATCTGTATTTTTGGCGATGCTACCCCCTGGTGTTTTCCGGTCTCCAGCGCTGCTCTGCATGCTGGGACCCATG
Source organism: Craseonycteris thonglongyai (assembly GCA_004027555.1). Taxonomy (NCBI): domain Eukaryota; kingdom Metazoa; phylum Chordata; class Mammalia; order Chiroptera; family Craseonycteridae; genus Craseonycteris; species Craseonycteris thonglongyai. Next base: position 13,022 of record PVKE010027983.1, on the reverse strand, counting down.
TCTTCTTTTCAAGTTTCTCGATACTTGTTGTTTTCATCTCCATGGTGTTTTTCCTTCTACAAATGATGTTTCCCTTTGGACCGCTTTCCTCTGGCAGCGTGCAGGCCCATGAAAGTAAAGTTTGCATAACATTCCTGACTTCCAGCGGAAGCTCTAAGAAAAAAGAGAGGGATATTCGCATTGTAGTCACATTGTTTTAAATAAGATTGTCTGGTGATTACCAACCATTGCAGTTTCCCACTAAACTTCAATAGAAAATGTTTTGACAGCATGCCTCAATTTTTGATGAAAATCCAGTTTTTTATTTAAATGTCAGAAATGTGCTGAGAAATATTTGGATTGAATATCTAGGGGGAGTGATTTTCAGACCCAAAGGTACAAAAGGGAGAGTATATCATAACCTCAAAATATAATCAAGATTTGAAGGTGCCTTGCAGCAGTAGCTCTAAAAGAGTCTTCCTAATATCATAAGAACCTCATTGTTCCTAGGATATTAACCAGAACTGACATCCCATGAGGCATGAGGGCAGGGATCTTGTCTGTTTTGCTGACCATTCTTCCCAGCTCTCAGCACAGGACCTGACTCACAGGGGTCTCAATATTTGTTAAACAAATTAATGAATATTTCTGAACAAGTAAATGGGTCCAGTCAACAGAAATAAATGGGTTCAACTAGATAAAAGTACTATCTCTTTCCATCACATACCTCCAGATAGCACCAGAAACAGAAAATTGTCTCAAGCCAAATGAAACCTTCCAATCATCAGTTTATAAGGCTCTGAGATCATGTGGAAGTTATGTATAAAATAAAGCTAAAGGATTTGTTCTTCGTCCTCAAGGTCATACACTCTAGCTATGGGCCCCCCACACACACATGAAATGAACAACAGGAAAGACAATGAACTCCTCTTCTGTGTTTCCATTTTTAAATACTTAACCAGGAAAAACTATACATAACAACATACCTTAGATTCCATAGTATTTTTACAGAGTGTCTATGAGGAAAAATGAATATTTTCCCAACTTTTAGTGTAAAATGAGCAACTAGTAGTGTCTAGGGCATTCAAGATAAGAAAAGCCCCAAAATGAGGACCTCCAATGGAGGTTCTTTAACTGTATAATCCAGAATACTACCAGCAATCATAGACATGAATACTTATTGGGAGTAATAACCAAATCAAGCATTTTCCACTGTCCACTTATTCTTGCCAACAACCTCATGGAACAGTTACTATTTCTTTATTATCAGAATTTTGCAGAATTAAAAAAACTGTGGTTTGGAACATACAGCACGGTCTCTTGTTCCTCTACATCCCTCTCTGCATAGTCAAAACACGTCCGAATTACCAGACTTCACGGTGGTACCTGAGATGAAGAAAGGAAAGAATGTTCCACACTCTGTCCTGATGAGCTGGCCCTGCAATGGTCTGAAGTACCTTCCCCAGCATTTTCCATACAGGCCCTCAATCCCTCCTAAAATTAATTTCTTATCATCATGATATTGTTCTGTGACTCATTTTCCCCATCTCCATAGTGAGAATTATGAGGCCTACCTCCCAATGTTATAGTGATGATAAATAAGTTCGATATTTATCACAGCATTATTCATACAAAAGCTTTGGCACAAGTGTTGGTACACACTATCCCTAATAAATGTTAGCTGCGCTTCTTGTTGGTAATGAAAAAGAACTCTTTATTTCCAAGCAGCTCAGAGGGACAGCCATTTCCCTTCTTATTTTCTGATCGTCCTAAACCAGCTGTCTGTGAGGTTTCTGTTTTCTGGCCACCAAACCCTCCACCAAAACACTACTGTACATCTGTGTTGGTAGACCAGTAGGTCCCAAGCTCCCCATCCCGTAAACCCACTGAGCCCACTACAACTGCCTAAGCCCATCCAGGCCCATCCAAGGAGATAGTTTTCTGTGAGACGTGTATTTCTTTTCTTTTCTTTTTTTTAAGATTTATTTTATTGTTTTTACAAAGACAGAGAAAGAGAGAGACAGAGAGAACAGGGAGGGCCCAGAGCGGTCTCCATGTTTGCACATCATCAGTTTTCGACATGGTTTTATTCCACACAGGTAGGTGGGGGAAGAGGCATGCAGGGCAGGAACCAGGCTGGGGATCCCCCATATGAGAAGCTCGCCCCAGTGTGACCCAAACTGGGGGTCTCCCACATGGGAAGCACACCCCATTACAGCATATGGGTCCACACGAGCTGGGGCTAGGATTCAATCCTCGGTTCCCGGGACTACTAAGCGAGCGCTTAACCCACTGAGCCATCCCAGCTTCCCCTGTTATTTCTCTCACACACAAAAGTCCAGAGTTAAAGTGAGCTTCAGATGTGATCACGACTGTTGGTCTACTTTTCTGTAATGCCTTTGGCTCAGACCTTCACCCGCTGGTGAAGATGGCAGCCGGCTCTGAAAGCACCATGCACAACTAACTCAAAGACAGCATTTTTGTTTCAGAAGAAAAAGTTTCCCATTGGCACCCAAACGACTTCTTAACAACATCTCACAGATCGGAATCAAAGCACTTGCTCATTTTTAAACTAACCCCTAGCAAGTGTAATGGACTGCCTTTGATTTCGATTCATCATTGTGCTAAATTCTAGGTTTAGGAGAAAAAATAATAAGAATAAAACTTGACATTGGAGGATAATTTTAAGAATTCTATGAGTTTTCTCAGGGAATTAACAGCATTCTTAATGTCCTTACCACATTTTCTTCATTCATTTAGCCAGTCAGCCATTTATCCACCTATCCAAGAAGTACTTAGTGAGTGCCAAGTATGTGCCAGGCATTGTTCTAATTGCTGAACATAAGTGACTAAAACAGAGTCCCTGCATTTATGGCTGATGCATTCTTCTGCCTTGTGTTAGAGTTATTTTAATGCTGTGTCAATCAGAGTTCTCCAGAGGAGCGAAGCTGATAGAAGATAGATAATAGATAGATGATGGATAAATAAAGATAAATAAATAAATTAGATAAATAAATTATAGATAGATAGATGATAGATAGATAGATAGATAGATGGTGGATTGCTTTATTTTAAGGAATTGGCTTACACAATTGTGGCTGGGAATCTAAAATCTGTACAGTAGGCCAGCAGGCTGGAAACTCAGATAGGAGTTGGTGCTGTTTTGAGGCAGAATTTCTTCTTATTTGAGAAACCTCAATTTTTCTTACTAAAGCCTTCAACTGATTAGATGAGGCCCACCCTCATTATCAAGGTTGAACTCCTTCACTCAAAGTTGACTGATTATACGTGTTAACCACATCTACAAAATACCTTCACAGTAGCACCTGGATTTATGTTTGTTTAAATAACTGGACACTATAGTCTAGCTAAGTGAATACATCAAACTGTCACAGATGCCTCGTTGATCTTTTCAACTCCACTGTCAGCTTCTTGAAAAAAATAATTGTGTCATATACCTGTCTGTCTGTAATCTACACAGAGTTTCGCAAAATGCTTTGCTGTCAGATTATTAAACTCAATTATATGATAAATGCTCTGCCTGCATGATTCCAAACAAAAAGGGACATTCAGATCAAAGAGAATCACCCAGAAATGCCAAGATAGCTCAGCAGTTGAGCACTTGCCTCGCAATCATGAGGTCCAGGCTTCGATTCCTGGCCCCGGCCCATGCAAACCCACATGCTGAACTGAAACGCAACTGGTAACCTCCAGGATGGCTCGGCGACAAAGGTTCTTGCTTCCCAGGCAGGAGGCCCCTAGTTCAGTTCCTACCCTGCACAGTCTCACATCTACCTGTGTGGAATGAAGCTATGTCCCAACTAATGATGTACAACTATGGATACTGCTCTGGGCCCTCCCCACTTCTCTCTGTTTCTCTGTCTTCTCTCTCTCACCTTCTCTCAAACAAAACAAATCCCTAAAAAAACAAATCACCCAGAGCTGAAGCAAGATCATAAATCATAAAACAAAGGTGACAAACTCCTCATTCCCTGGGCCAGATCTGAAGACTCCACCTTTCTTCCAAGCCATACAACCCATCTTGACTCAGGGGCTACTGCGTACACCACGTGCCTGTTTGGGAGAAATGAATTTAAGCCTAGGGCTTAAGGGACTTCATTGTTTTCCCATCTGACCCTGATCTTTTCTTGAGCCATTTGATCACTCCTTTGTTTTAAAGCACATGTTCTTGAAGAGATCACACAGGGGCCAGAGCCAGCCCTCTGGTCTGCTTGTGTCTCCACTGACCACCCATGGGGCACCAGGCAAGCTGTGAGTCAGAATCTGGCATTCCCAAGTGAACTCTCTTACTGCATATCCCCACCCTTCCCCAATCCTTCAGGGGACAACATTTGCAACATGTTCTCTTGGTACAGACATGCCTGATCCACAAATGTTGTTTTTTTTCATGGAACTGACCTAGACACACTCTCGGGACTTGACCCTCTGCACCCAAAATAAAAAAAAAGGTACGACTTAATGAACATTAATTGAGCACCTATTCTAAGCCAGGCACTGAACAAGTCATGTACACATAGTCATTCTTTCTTAAATCTTGACAAGGTAAGTATTGTTATAGCTGTAATACAAATGAGGAAATTGAGGCCAGCTGTAATTTGAGGAAAGTCAAAGACTGCAAGGCCAACAAAAGGCAAAATTAATTAAGCATGGTCACACACCTTGGTTCTCGCACTGACGGAACAAACTATCACATAACTGTTTCCACTTACCAGTTGAACAGAATATAGTGCTCTTTAACTCAGAATTCTGATGCTTCCAGAGCTTTCCAAAGGAAATGGGGCAGGTTGTTTGGGGAGGTTGTTGTTGCTTATGACAAAAGGAATGATGCGTGTGTGTAGTGGGAAGTGAATACAAACCTTTTAAACAAAATGCTTTTCTGAAAGTGGATGAATCTGTCATTGAAATATAGGCAACACTGAAATCACTATTTAAAAGGATATGGATTGCTTAACACATTTTCCAAAGCCACGTTCTCTTGTGAGTAGAATTCTCAGGCATGGTCCCATGCTTTAATGTACAAGATCCCTTTAAATAATGATTAATTTAGCCAGTGAAAAGCACGTTTTCCCTAGTATGTCTTCAATTACATTTGGTTCAAACCACAGAAAATCCTACTGCTCACAAGCCAAGAAAGTAAATCAATCAAGACTTGGCTTATCACCTCAGTAATCTGTTGAACAAATGAATGGATGGGTGGATGAATACAGTTCTGAGGTCATGGAGGCTATAAAATATCATGGAGTACTGAAAAAAATAAATAAATAAAAAACACCATCAAGAAAGCAAAAAGACAAGCCTCAGAACAAGAGAAAATATTTGCAAATCATATTACATATCTGGTAAGAGACTTGTATCTAGAATATATAAGAAACTTTCAAAACTCAATAACAAAAAGGTTAATAATGCAATTCAAAATGGACAGATGCACTGATGTGGCATTCTCCAAAGAAGACATACAAATGGCCAGTAAGCACACAAAAAGATGTTCAAAATTGCTGGCCAGCAAGGAAAAGACAATCAAAACAATGGGATATCACTTCACATCCATTTGGGTGACTGTGATTAAAGGGACAATCGCAAGTGTGGGTGAAGATGTGGAGAAATCGGAACTCTCACACACTGTGGCGGGAATGCAACATGGTGTAGCCATTATGGAAGACAGTTTGGTAGTTCCTCAAAACCATTATCTATGGCTGAAAGAATGCTATGGTATCATAGGCATTCTAAAAAACTAAACCTGAGGAAGTAGATGTAGTCAATGGAATACTACTTAAAATTAAATGGCCATTAAAAAAAAAATACTCAACCAAGCATGCAATTTTAGATCCTTTGTGTTAGAAGTAACCCCAGAGGACATGTATTACCACACAAAATATTCCAGAGAACAAATGCTCCAGAGCAGGCATGTGTGTTGCCTTCCTGTGAGTGGGGCCTCTTCAGACTCTGTCACCATGTTGGCATGTCCCTCTTGTCCTTACCACCACCAGCAACAGCGACTTGTAGCTGAACAGAAGCAGAGAAAAATTAAGAAACACAGGATACCTCACTTAGTGGTAAATTGTAAAAAGTTGCAGACACCATTACTTCTAAATAAATATAAAAACCTTTCTAAGTTATCCATTACACACAGGAAATCAGACTTGGTGGAGAGCTCTGCCAAGTGAAATGTATCCTTTTTAAAATCAAGTTGTTTTTGAAAATCAAAACATTAGGAACACTCTCTAAAATGTGTGATTGGGGAAGCCGGGATGACTCAGTGGGTTAAGCACTCACTTTGCAGCACCGGGGACTGAGGATCGAATCCCGGCCCCGGCCTGTGCAGACCCATGCGCTGAACTGGGGAGCTCCCCCAGTTCGATTCTCTCTCTGTTTCTGTCTCTGAATCTCTCTCTCTCTGTCAAAAAATTAATAAATAAAACTTAAAAAAAATTTTTTAAATGTGTGATGTACCTCATACCTTTTAAAATAAAATTGTACACTGGCCAGCTGTCTTTTCTTGATGACTCAGGGATCATCAAGACCTTCCATGTAATACAGGGTCTTTTCAACCTTCACCTTGAATGACTGAGGCTGTTGAGTGTGGGAATCCTATGGGTTGTCTAGCTCTTTCCATGTTGGACGCCCCCAGTCTCTCCCAGTTCTCTCTTTCTGCCCTGAAGTGGCTTCCTTCCTGCCTTGCCATTTGGTCTTTGTCTACTGTAGTTTTGAAAACCAAATAGTAAAACTGCTCAGAACATTTTGACCCTTACTTATTTATACACGATCTTAAATAAAAGACATGCCTTCGAGTCTATCTCGGAATCTCTAGCGAATGTGCCATGGCTCTGCTTTTAGATTTTTCTGAGTGCCCTCATGCTAAGTTCACAGTTTCCTTTGTTGCCCATTTTCAGCCAATTGGACAACTGAGTTCCAAATAGATAATATGGTTAAGTACACATTCATCATCTATTAGTTAGGGTTCTTTAATTTACAAAGAATCCAAGGCCAAAGCACATTGGCTTCAGCAATTGGGGGAATGTATTGACTCATATAACTAAACAAACAAACAAACAAAATATCCATTTCAGGCGTGGTCAGATCCTGGTGCTTCAATAATATTGTGAAAGCTCCAGCTCTCAACATTTTTGCCTCCATTTTCTGCCATTTTGTCTTTGCTCTCAGGCAAAGTTGGCCCCCAGCATAGAAGGCTATTGCAGGCAAAACGAAAGAGACACGCCCTGAAGTCCATGGCAGGCCACTTAATCTAGGTTTCCCAGGATTTTGATACAGGGACGTTTTGGAATACTCATTCTCCTGGAGTGTCGTTCCTGTTAGTAATGCTCCTAAAAAGGGGTCTGTGTGCAGGAAAATACACTTGGCATTGAAACCATACAATATGCCTCTAACATTAGGCCTCATTAAGTAGACTATATTTCCGTTTCCTGATTACAGCATGTTTCTATCATCACCCTTGTAATAATTTTCACACTTTTCCTCTCATTTAAAATGAAAATTTCAGGGGAAGCCAGGATGGCTCAGTGGGTTGAGTGCTCACTTTGCAGCCCCGGGGACCGAGGATCGAATCCGGCCCATGCGGACCCATATGCTGAACTGGGGAGTGCCCCCAGTTCAGTTCTCACCAGGGTGAGACCCCAGCCCCGTTCCTGCCCTGTGCAGCCCCGTGCCCACCTGTGGAATGAAACTATGTGGAAAAACAAATGAAGTGCAACTATGGAGACTGTTCTGGGCCTTCCCCCTTCTCTCTGTCTGTGTGTGTGTGTGTGTGTGTGTGTGTGTGTGTGTGTCTGTCAAAAACAATAAAAATAAATCTTTAAAATAAAAATTTCAATGTGACATTTCTGTCACGTCTTCAATGTCATGATGTGAGCAGTTTTTCTGTCTTTGTAGGTCTTTCTGGAACACTCTTTTCTCCTAAAACAGGAAGTATGAGAGCCAAAAATAATCCTCCCTCTAAGCCTAGTAGCTCGCCAGTGAGTGTTGCTGGAAGGTTTAATGAAAAGCAGTTTTAGTAGGCTGGGCGCTCCAAGCTGGTCACATACAGAAGGCATCTTTTAAATGCCTTTGGGGATCAATATCCCAGGCACATGTCTTCCTCCCTTTGAGGAGACTGTATTTCTGCAGGGAACCGCCTTGGCCTTGCCCTTGGCCCGGGATAGGAGCCTCTGAGAGGCAGGATGAATGCACACAGTACAGCCTTACTCAGTTTTGCTGGCAACATGCTCACATGGTGAGAAGCGGCCAGGCACGCCCAACACACCCTGCCCACCCACCTCCACAAATGCTACTGTGGTGCCGGGGACAGGAAAAAGGTCTGTTCTCTCTTCAAAGGCATGGAGCCAAGAACTCCCAAAGTTCTTGCGTCACAGTCACCATTCTCTAACTCTGCCTCATGCTCTTTCTTGACCCCGCCTGGGAGGGAGGCCCAACATCTCTTAGAGTCATCCACCCCTCCCGGGTTCTGGAGGAAGAACACTACAGTTGCAGTCAGGGGACAGGGTTTGAAACTTGATTCTGCTACTTACCAGGAGGAAAGTCATTTCTGCTCACCTCCGCAGGATCCTTTCTCCCTTTTCTGACCACAACGCCTGTGTTCTTTTAGGACTTCTCTCCTTCCTCACCCCCATGCATGTGGTACAGGCAGGGATCTCTGAGTCTAAGCCATTCAGCATGTTTGTATTCCCCTGTTGACAGCCACTGGTTCAGGAATAGGCTGATGTCTAAGGCAATCAGATCTGAGCAAGTCAGGACAGTTTGCAAGAGCTACTCAAATAAGCATGCGCTTTCCTGCTGGACCTGAAGCTGACCTGATACCAGGGACCAACTTGTGACAGTATGCCTGGTACTTCCTTGGCTTTGAAACTGAAAGTTGACTGTCCCGGGAACTCCCTCCATCTCAACAAACCAGAGTGGTTAGTCACCCTGGTTGTGAGGGACAGAGCAGCTGCAGCCCTGGTGTTATCACATAAAGCCCAAGAATGAAACCAGCACACAGGAAAGGGAGCTGAGAGATACGGAGAGAAGTCAGTTCCATCTTCAAACCTCTGAATCTGGCCATGTCTGTAGCCAGAAGCCCTTGGAACCTTGTATTAAAAGAGCCAATTCATTTTTTTCCCATTAAACTTGGATTTCCTGACACTTGCAACAACAAAAAAAAATTGACTCACTAAAACGTCCATTGTGTAACAGAGACTCAGTTAGTTCATCTGCAAAACTGGAACATTTTCTGAAGATCAAAGGAGACCACACACAGTCACAAGTCTGTGTCTCAATGCCTGCCATATAGGTTTGTTACCCTTTGTGAGCAAGAACACTGGTAAGCTCTATAGAGTGAGGGCTGGAAAGAAATAGAGGTTCACTTGTTCTGAAAGCTTATTTTACAGATAGGGAAACTGAGATCAGGCTGAAAACTGAATTAGCTAAAGACCTTCCGCTGGTGATAAAGTCAGAACTAGAACCAGGCCCCATCCCTTTGACATCATGAACCCAAAGTCTTATTTTCTCTTCTCAGAGGGCCAGTCTGTTGATACAAAGAAGAGGATGATGAGCCTCTCCCAGCCCAGGGAGATTCCAGCCAGACATCAGGGCACTGCCGGGAGCCAGCCCCTAGCGAGGGCCTACCTGGGCGATCTTCCTAACTGGACACTCTCCCCAGGTCCCTACCAATAGGGCTGGTCTCCTGCTGTTGGGACACCTGGCCCACCCAAGAGAAGTCTTTCTGCTGAACTGCAGACTGGAATGCAGGTCTGAGAGCCCCACGCTGCTTCTAACTACATGAGGATGAAGTGGATCAACACCCATTGTCATTGTAAGATGCAAAAGCTCTGGGTGGTGAGCACACAATGCAACACAGAGATGACATATAATAGAACTGTATACCTGAAACCCATAGAATTTTACTAACCAATATCACCCCAATCAATTTAATTTAAAAAATGTTTTTAAAAAAGATTGAAAAGCTACCTTCAGCCTTCTTTTTATTCTTAGGAAAATAAAATTTGTTCTCAAAACAAAGCTCCCAGTTGTGTATAGAAACACCTTTCCTAAGGCGAAGGATACTGTGTGTGTGTGGTGGTGGGAGGAGGGGGTGAGTGAAGAGGAAAGACTGGAATCACCATTCACCACCCTGGATTTGGGGTAGGAGTGGGGACAGGGCAGGGAAGGTTGTCTCCCTCTGTCACCTGAGGAGCCACTCAGTGCTCAGCTGGTCTGCTTGCTCCCTCCACAGCTTGGCAGTACAGCCAGGGGCCTGGCAGGGCCTGGGGCAGGGCAGCCAGCCATCTGCCCTGCGGGTGATTTATGTGCTCTGTCCACAGCCTCCTCTCTTACAGCTGGAGCTGGCTTTCCTCTAAGCTGACTTGGGATCATAAAAGGCCTATTCCCCTTGACTTCCACATGTTTGGGAGGGAGTCTGGGACAGAATGGGGAGTGATTCCCCTAGGAGTGCTGGGCCTCCGTCCAGCTGCTTCAGGAGATCTTGGAAGAATGTACAGTCCTGCACTGAAGGAATTTTCCTCTCTGTAGACAAGCCGTGTGGAACTGCGGTGTATCCCGAGTCAGAAGAGGGTGCTTCTGACCCCTGATACATCACAATGTGCCTGCCAGGCTCTCGAGGGCAGGAACCGTGACTCTTTGGCTCACCAAGTATCGCAAGATTGTGTCTGGCACATCACACATTGGGTAAGTGTGAGTTTCACATGTGCGGTGTTGAAGAGTTTGTTTCACCACAGTTCTCAACCCTACAAGTCTGGACCAGTGGACAAGTAGACAGAAGAGTCGGATCATGGTCTGAGCACCACCTTTATCCCTGCTCAAGCTGGATTAGAGGTTTTAGTTTAAGCCTGGGGACAAAAGAAGCTCCCTGCTCCCTCCTGTCCTGCTCCCAGCTGAGCCCTGCTGGCTTGGGCAGAGGCACACAAGCTGGATACCTGCCCGCTCCGTTCCCTCCGGGTCCTGCCTCGGGGAGCTTCCTACCAGAGGAAGAGGAGGCCTGAGGCAGGCAGCTCTGAAGGAAAGAGCCTCTGAGGGCCTGAGCGTGCTAGTTTGCATGATTCCCTTCGCCCATCCCACCGGTTGGATACATCCCGTCTTATCCCAGGAGGAGGGAGTCACAGAGGAAGTACAGAAGGAGTTTGTCCATTGCTTTATCAAGCGGCTCAACACACTGCCCTTAGAGTTCACAAAGCAGACCTACCTTCCAGGTGAGTGTCTTCTCGCTAGGACTCGAAATGCTCCTGCGAATAGACTCCCTGAAAGGGCTCTCAGATGAACTTCTTTCCCCTAAGTCCAAAGGAAAACCAGCACTCCTGCAGCCAAGCTCTTATACCACTGTGTGTTCTGCCCTGCCTTCACCACATGCCTTGGTTTTCATGAGTGCAGAGTAAACAAACAAACATTTCATTTAAAGACGTGAAGATTAGCACCCCTGTTTCAAAATACCTAGTGATCAGCCCAATGCAAGAACCAACAATCAGAGGAGAGAGCCTGGAGATTCCTGCGGGGCCAAGTTCAGGGCCAGACTTACGGATCAAGTGTACTCTGTGAGGTGAGGACCACTCACTCATACGAACCCGAGGAGGAACCTAAGCAATGTACTCACAGAGTAGTTTTGTCAAATTTGCGAAGGTAAGTAAATTAATCCCAATTGTTTAATACCCCTGTCCATTTCTACTCTGGTATTGCCCCATTTGAGTGGTATTGCAGTAGACCTGGGCATTTTGGGATATAGCTAGGAAAAAATTGATTTAGGAAGACATTGGTTGGGGCTTAGAAATAATGCATGCATGTAGTTTGCAGTCAACTCTGTGTATAGCTATGATATTATTAACTATAGTCAAGTAGAAATAACTGGCAACAGTATTTTTCTATTTATTTGTAATTGATATTTTCATTGAAATAATTGTAGATTCACATGCAGTTGTAAAAAATAATACACAGATCCTTTGTACACTTTGCCCAGTTTTTCCTAATGATAAAATTTTCCAAACAATGCTGTAATATCAACACCAGCTATTAACTTTGAATACAATTCAGTTATACTGAGATTTCCCAGTTTTACTTGTATTCATTTGTATGTATATGTGTGCATACTAAGTTCCATCAATTTTATTACTTGTATAGGATTGTGTATCTATTACCATAGTCAAATCACTCAAGAATTCCAAACACAAGGGTCCCCCAGATTCCCCTCATAAGCACACCCCAGTTTCCTCATACCCCTCCCTTCTCCCTCACCCCCAGCAACCACTAACCTGTCCTCCATCTCTAAAATCTGTCATTTTAAAATGTAATATAAATAGAACCACATAATATGAAACCTTTTGGGACTGGCTTTTTTTCATTCATGTAATTCCCTTGAGATCCATCCAAATTGTGTGTATTACCTGTTCCTTCCTTTTTATCTCAGGGCAATTGTCCATGTTTTGAATGTACCACCGTTTTTTTAGCCACTGACCTGATGGAGGACATCTGAGCTGATTGCAGCTGCCATGAACATTCCCATACAGGTTTTTGTGAACTTACATGAACGTTAGTTTTTATTTCTCTTGGGTAAGTATCCATCCTGACTTGCAATTGCTGTCACGTGATAGGCCTATGTGTACTTTAAAAAAAAAAAAAAGACGGGCACACTTTTTTCTATATAGCTATCCCATTTAACATTCCCACCAGCTCTGTGTGAGTTCTCCAGTTTCCCTGCATTCTCAACAGCATTGGGTGTTAGCACAATTTTTTATTTTAGCCATGCTAACAGGTGCATAGTGATAGTGCACTGTGATCTTAACTTGTGCTTCTCCAACATCTAATAGTGTTGAATACCTTTTCACGTGCTTATTTGCTATCTGTGTATCCCCTACAATGGAATTTCTTTCTTCTTTTTTTTTTTTAATATTATTATATTTTATTGTTAAATTTAATGGGGTGACATTAGTTGGTAACAATCAGACAGTTTCCCAATGGACAACTCCACATCACATCACCCATGCATCGCATTATGTGCCCAGCTCCCAGAATCAGGTCCCCCTCCA
>PVKE010027982.1:0-21236 GCA_004027555.1 Craseonycteris thonglongyai | reverse complement strand
CGTCAGCCTCTCACTCTCCATAGCTGTCTGTCAGGACTCTACCGTTGCAAATAATAGTGTTATGTAGACAAAAATACAGGGGTTCTAGTTCGCAGGCTCCCCGGGCTCGGCCCTCGTGACTAATACATCTGAGCCAACGTCTGACTTCCAGGCACTTGGCTTGGTAGCCAAACGTCGCTGACTTGTCTGCTTTGGGCCATTTTCCCGCCTCTGCGGTGTCGGCTGAATCTGCAGGGCTGGTGGAAATAGATGCGGCTGGGTCCCCAACGTCAAGCTCCTGTCCCCAGGATAAGGGGCGTGGATGCCTGGCACAGAGACACACGCGTCCATCGGAACGCCGCAGGCAGGACGCGGACACGGGGGAACGTGCTCCGGCCGGGCAGGGCCGCCTCTGGGTGTGGGCCCGCTCGTCTCTGTTGAGCGTCATGAACGCAAGTGAATAGCCGTTTCTCCGGAGTCAGCTGTGCTGAGCGTGCAAGGCCGGCAGGGTAGGCTGATGGACTTTGTTTACGTGGACTGACATGGGGTCATCTAGCAGCCACCCTCCAGCCATTGTCCCACAGGAAATGAAATGACATTCGTGTGGAGCGGGAAGGGTGTGTCTAAACCGGCGTGTCCTTTGAGCCAGGGATACAACAGAGGACGCGCGAGGGGCTCCCCAACGGGCACGCTAGAGCTTGCAGGGCTACCCGACCCCGCAAGACAGAGGTCGGGGCCGGCTTGGAGCCTCAGTGCAGTGCGTGCTCCATGGCAGGACCTGTCTGTGCAGGACGTGTGTCTTCCATGGTGCGTGGTCACATCTGCCATGACAAGGGTCCTTATCCATATCTGCACCCAACACAGCCAGCAGAGTGACGGACAAGACTCCGGCTCTGACTGGATGTTTGTTGAGGGAATAAGGATAAATCAGAAGCCAGATTCCATGGCCTTAGAGGAGGCCATGCTCAAGAGCATGGGTCTTCCCCCACTTAGGAAACCATCCCAAGTGAGGAAAAGCGACCATGCTCCTTCCGCTCCCTCCGCATGGCAGAGGGGTTGTTATGCCAAGAGGGTGTGGAGCCAGAGCTCGGCCCGGGGTTGTGGCACATGCAGAAGGACCCTGAAATCTTGCTCGTCAAAGGCAATCCCGGGACTTGGGTCACAGGCAGACCCCACCTTGTGAGGCACCATGCGGTGTTGCCTCCCCGTGTCCCCAGCTGTGGGCTGCGGTTTCAGTTTTCAGGGTGCAAAGAAAGCTCTGGTAGGAGCATTCATCACAGCAACCCAAGGTGAAGACAGACCGAGTGTCCGTGCGGAATGGACGACCACATCACGTGCAAGGGCGGTCCATCGTACAGGGGCGCATTACTCAACCTTCCAGGGAAGGACGTCCTCACAGCGGCTACAACGTGGACGAGTCTAGAGAGCTTCATGCTAAGTCACAGAAAGGACAAATACTGCATGATTGCATTTAGATGTGGTTCCGAGAACAGCCAGATGCATAGAGACAGAAAGTATAATAGACGGGTAGTTGCTAGGAGTCGGGGGAGGGGGCAGTGGGGAGTGATTGTTTAACGGGGACAGAGTTACAGTTTTGCAAGATGACAAAGTTCTGCAGATCAGATGTGAATGTATTTAACACTACTGAATTGTACACTTAAAATGGTGCAGATAGTAAGGGGTGGGGGAAGAGAGAGAGAACACTGCTTCACTAATGCAAGGAGCTTGGAGATTTAAACTTCAAATACAAGCAACGTGGAATCAGAATGTTGGTTCTTGTGATGAAGAAACCTAAATAAATGTCAGAGTAACAACACAAAGTTCATCCACAGATCTGAGCTACCCCCCTATCCCCCCCGTCCCTTGAGACCATGTGCAGTGAGCTGGGTGTCCCTCCAAGGTCTGGGGTCAAAGCAGCCCCAGGCTCTGGCACCCCGAGGTCTCCCCTGCAGCCTCAGCATCCAGGCTTCTGCTTCCCGTGTGCACAGCACAGATGGGAACCCCGCCACTCACCCCACCTCAGAAGATGCACCAGAACTCAGGTAGGTAGCTCAGAGCCATCTGGGATCTGGGAGCAGGAGTGTGACCAGAGAGATTCCTGTAGCCGAAATCAAGGAGCCACAAAGAACAAAATGCAATGAGCTACAAAGTCACCCGCCAAATGGGTAGCTGTTGACCAGCTCATCACCAACACACTCCACTGTCTTCCTCTTTTTCCCACTCCCCCCAAAGCAAGAGTTACACAGAAGCTTCTGCCTCTTCTGGGTGTTCAGCACAGGGCCTCCGATGGGCCATCTCTGAGGCCACAGGGTCGTGGTGACCTTCCAACACCATTGTGGAATCCCACCTAAGTGCAATTCGATGCAGGCTGTTGTGACCCCACAAAGCTGTCCACACGGCCTGCTGAGGCAATGAGCTGCTACATAGGCGAGGGGAGGAGACCCACATCTGTCTCTCCATCTCTCATCCATGCAGCAGACAGAGTCTCAGGTAGAAAATGAGTTACATGCCAACGTGATCCGCACATGGCAATATCTGACCTAAGCTACAAGGATTCAAAGTAATGGCCAAGGGGGAGCCAGGATGGTTAAGTGGGTTGAGCGCTCACCTTGCGGCCACAGGGTCCAGAGATCGAGCCCCGGCCCTGGCCCTTGCGGACCCATCTGCTGAACTGGGGTGAGCTTCCCATGCGGGAGGTCCCTGGCTCGGTTCCTAACACTTGCGACCCCACAGCCACCTGTGGAACGAAACTATGTGGAAACTGATGAGGTGCAACTACGGAGACGGCTCTGGGCCCTCCCCCTTCTCTCTGTCTCTCTCTCTCAGACAATAAGATAACTCTTAAAAAAAAAAAAAGTAATGGCTGAAATAATAAAATGAAAACTGACAGGCTTACCTACATAAAAACATAAAACTCCTAAATAAACGGGCAAAGTGTAAAGGCTGTGGGACAAATTTATTTCAAAAGGGACTGTTTGTTCCCCTTTCCCATGGGTGGCTCAGAGAAACCAATAAAAAGAACTGTAACGCCTTTAATATAAAAGAAGGCATGACTAAACATATTGTTCACAGCAGATAAAATAAATGACTTTCAATTCACTTTCAGAAGACGACCCATTCAACATCAAGATACGATTTATTATCTGTATAATTGTCAGCAGATTGTATCGGCGGTCCTCAGTGCTGACAAATCGCAGTGGCATAGGAGAGTGAAACCATCCCAGTGGTCACTGAGTTCTGTTTCCACAGATCTCCTGGAAAGCCATGTGGCAATGATGACGAACGACCTTAATGCATTGGATTGGGTCACTCGTAGGACCCTCTCCCAGGTACACACATTGGAACATTAAAATACGTACCTACTTTCTATCAGTTTTATTTATACGCATGGAAATCTGGCAATAATTTGGATGTCTAACAGCATTTGGGTGACTAAATAAGTTGATACAGCTATAACATATCGTGGAATGTCATGCAGACACTACAAATTATGTTCGGTGGATTTAAATGACAATTAGTCAACACGAATTTAAAAAGCAATGTTAAAATACACGCATTAAGACGTTAATTTATAAATAAACACGCACATGTATTTATAACAATTTGAGTAAAAGACTGAAGATACGTTGAGTCAATTGGATATCCACTGAGGGGAAACACAATATAAAAATCACTTCCAGACTTATTTTGGAATTCAACATTAAAGGATAAACAATGGAGAGTGTGTAAAAAAAAACAAAACTTTTCATGAACACGAAGTAGACAGAATTCTCAAAAAGAACACAAAAAGTACTGAATCATAAAGAAAAAAATAGGATTAGCATAAGGCTTTAACATTATGGATAGAATAGAAACACAAGCCACGGAGTAGGAGAGATTTGCAACCCATTCGTCTAAAAAGGATTCATATTTGGGAAGCCGGGATGGCTCAGTGGGTTGAGAGCTCACTTTGCAGCCCTGGGGTCTGAGGATCAAGTCCCGGCCCCTGCTGATGTGGACCCATATGCTGAACTGGGGTGAGCTTCCCATGTGGGAGGCCCCCAACTCAGTTCCCGCCCTGCACGGCCCCCGCCCACCTGTGTGGAATGAATCCATGTAGAAAACTGATGACGTACAACTATGGAGACGGCTCTGAGCCTTCTGCCGTTTCTCTCTCTCTCTTTCTCTCTCTCTGTCTCTCTCTCTCTCCCTCTCTCTCTCTCTCTGTACAACAATAAAATAAATCTTAAGGATTCATAAACCGGGATGGCTCAGTGGGTTAAGCGCTCACTTTGCAGCCCTGGGGACCAAGGATCGAATCCCAGCCCCGGCCCGTGAGGACCCATATGCTGAACTGGGGTGAGCTTCCCATGTAGGAGGCCCCCCATTCGGTTCTCACTCCCCCGGTTCGACCCCTGGCTCGAGGGGGCGTGCGTCCCATGTGGGAGTCCCCCAGCCCAGTTCCCGCCCTGCACGGCCCCCGCCCACCTGTGTGGAAGGAAACCATGTAGAAAACTGATGATGTGCAACTATGGAGACTGCTCTGGGCCCTCCCCATTCTCTCTGTCTCTTGGTCTCTGTCTCTCTGTCTCAGTCAAAAAAAACAATAAAATAAATTTTTTAAAAAAGAATTCATAACTGGAAAGGATGAAGAACTGCTGAAACATGGCTAAGGAAAGGTGAGTAGCCTAGTAGAACCCTGGGCAGAAGTTCCGAGAAGGCCCTTCACAAGTAAGGCCGCCTACCTGGCCGGGCAGCCCTCGAGGAGCGCGGCTGGAACGGGCACGACAGGGCAGTGAAGCGTTGGCGCGGCCCTAGAGGGAGCTCAGCCTGCTGCTGGGTGTGCACCGGCAACACCTCCCGGAAAAAGTGTGAGGACCCAAGCTGGTCACCGGGGCGCCCACTCTCAGGTTCGTACCCAGAGGAAACCGGCACACGTGTTCATCAGCAGGTGTGTTCATCCAAAGGGCTCATGGCAGCACTTGGCACCATAGCCCCAACCCGGAAGTCACCGAGAGGGCCCCCGGTTATGTACAAGAAGCGAATCCGCACCCGAGAACACCGACAGCAACCAGAAGGCCTTGGCGGGTCGACTCCGGATGCGACGCTGAGCCCGAAAACCCAGCTCCGAGAAAGAGCAGAGTGCGTGGTTCCACGTGCATAAAGTTGGAAAACGGGCACACCTGGGTACTGTCCCCTGGAGGTGAGGCGTGACCTGCAGGGACACGGGGAGGCTTCGGGGGCGGCCGAGCGGCTTACTTTGGCGCTGGGCGCCATGGGTGTGTTCAGTTTGTGGAAAGGCCTCAAGGCCTTCGGGCTCGCACACTTTTGTATGAATTATATAGGTCAGTATTCATTTTAGGACGTGAGAAATTAGCCCCGCAAGGAAGTAGCTACGGTCTTGGGGTTGTGGCTGCTTCTCACTCGCTTCTTTGGGTCCACGTTTTCTCAAATGAGCGTATATCGGGAGGGGCATCAAATGTACGGAGACAGGAGAGCTGACGCTGGGTGGTGAACACACAATGCAACACAGATGATGGGATGTAGACCGCACACCTGGAGCCTATGGAATTGTTACCAGCCACTGTCACCGCCACACATTTAACTTAAAAAAAAAAGACACAGAATACTTCTATCTCAAGGGAAAACGAAAATAAAATGAGCATCTACTACTTCCCCTGTAACCCATCTGGTTGCTCTTGGTTTTGCTTGTTGTCCGGTGGGTGGCCAGCCCTCACCAGAACCAGCCCGCTGCTGGGTCATGGGGAAGGTGGTTCTGGAGGGTGGACCGCGTGGGAAGACCCCGTTCTCAGGGGAGGCCTGCAGCCACATGCTCCTCATGACGCTGACACCGGGACTTCACACGGGACCCGCTCTCAGGAGCTCACACGGCTGGAAGAACATCCACTCTCCTTCCCCCACTGCCGTCTGGTCCGGTCCAGGCTCTGGCCACGTGGGAAGCAGCCAAACGCTGGGCCGGTACCTTCTTTGCTCACTTTGGCTCTTAAGGAGCGGAGCCCGGACTGTCCTTTAAGGACCGGGACATGTCCAAGAGAAATGGAGGAAAATGCCGGTCCATCACCCCAAACACGGCTCATTTCAGAGGTGAAGCGCACCCGACAGGGCTGCGGAGGCTGACCTCTGCGTCCACGTTGTGCGTGGTGCTCACGCCCGTGGACAGCACAGTTCACCTCACACACGCTCTGGTCACCATCCTTGGTCTCCAGTTTCAGTCCCGGGACTCCAGCGGCCTTCAGCAGCAAAGGCAATGGATCTGTGCACCAACTGAGGAAAGACGGGTGGGTTCACCACGCAGGCAGGCTCTGATCTGGACTCGGACTCCGTTTCTCTCTGTGTTTGCCACCACCCATCCACCTAGGACCCCCAAGAGGGCAGCGGCCCCAGATCGACATGCGCCCTCAGCCTCTCAGACCAGGGCCAGTGTTTGGGGGCTAGGGAAGCCCTCCTGAGCCAGCCAGGGGAGCCGGCGTACCTAACCCCCCGAACTCTGCACCAGCGGGTCTTGGAATGCTGCAGCTGGGGTGGGGCCATTGCCATGAAAACTGCAGAATAGGGACAGAGGGTGGAGGGGGTGACGCCCCCACGTGTGCAGGAAAACAGAAAAACAGTCATCTGACCTCAGACTTCTCACAACACAAATTTGGAGTTTATCTCTTTTCAAGGACAGAGAGGAAGGTCCCAGTGGAGTCTTCTCCAAAAACCCTCGACGAGTCCTTTCAAGAACTCATAAACGGGAAGCCTTGGCCTTGAGCTCTGGGGCCCTCCCATCCTGGTCCAACCCAGGCCCTCGGCCTCCATGCCCCGTGAGAAGACCTTGGGGACAGAAGCAAGCAGGGGTAGGACCTCAGTGGCCGTGGGTGGCAGATGCAGAGCCTCAGGCTGGGCCGGGTGTGGGGACACCACACCCCGCACCCCATCTGCTGAGGCCTGGCTTGGACCGTGGCTGCTGCCGTGGGTTCTGCACGGGCAGGTTCACATGGTCCTGGAGAATGGAGAGACCCGGGGCGTCAGGCAGGTCCCTCCACTCACCTTTGCTCCTCCCGGCTCTACCGCGCTCTTTCCGATCCGGCCTGGGAGCGGCTGGTTTGAGCCACCGCGGCCTGGGAGAGGAAGGAAGGAACCGTTTGCTTTGGGAAGGCCCTTTAAGGCAGCCCCGGCCCCTGCGTGCGGGCCTCCCAGTGACCTCGTTTTTCAAAGGCACTGGCCTCTAGCAGGGTCTGGGAAGCAGCGGCCCGGAGCCTCAGGACTGCCCTCATTCAGCCCGGCCGGCCTCCCTTTCATGTGGTAAAGAAGCCCTTTTGGGGGCCTCAGGGCGAGAGCCTTTTAATTGCGGAGCTAATGCAAACCAGAGCACAGAAGGATTGACCCAGGAATCCGGCCTTGGACTCATTACCGTTTTCAAAGGGGGTGCTGCACCCTGTCTTATCTTGTCTTAGATCTGTGGAATGACACAAGTGTTTACAAAGGGCTCCGTGGGGGAGAGAGCACATTATCGCCTTCCCACCCGGGTCTGGTGGGAGCAGGTGGCTCTGAAGATGATTAAATCTCAACTCCCAGAGGGTGAGGAAACCCAGACTTCTAGAAATGGCTCTTGCCCCTTCCGTGGCCCTTAGCCGCTGGGACGTCTAAGGAAGGTCAGGAAGGGGGCGTCTTGCACAGCATCCCCGCTGGAAGGGGTGAACCAGAGGGGGCGACACAGCATGTCCAAAGCTCCCGGTGTGGGGAATGTGCAAGGACAGGAACTGGAACCTTCACGCAGGAGCTGTGCATTAGCTCAGCTTGACGTGCCCGGGAGGCCCCGTCCTGACTGTCTGACTGACCAGGAGAGTTGTTACTGTGACGAGTGGCACTCGATTCCCGTTCAGGCTGAGGAGGGAGGGTAGCTGACCACGTGGGCTGACAGCTTTCAGATCACACTCCGCTGTTGAGCCGGGTCCTGGCTGGTCCTGGGGCGGCCCCAGCCAAGCGCTAAGTGAGACGGCCGTTGGGAGGCCGGCCATTTCCACCGGCACAGGACTCCTTGGGGGAACTTGCGGGCTGGGTGGGTCGGGAAGAGGGCAGCTCTGGGCTTCGGCTGGTGGCTCCCTGCAGGTCCTACTTCTTCCCTTCTCCTCCCCAAGCCAGTGTCCCCAGTGACCATGTGCCACCCTCAGTCTCTGCATTTGTGTCCCAACTGAGACATCACACGTCCAGGTCCTCACCATGCAAGCTCTTCTGCTTTCATCATGGACCATGCGGGGCTGCCTTGGGGTACCTCCGTGCAGGACGTTCTTGAGGAAGGGGGTGCATGATGGAGTGGGCCTCAGGGGACATTTAATAATGGCGGGAATGGTTTGGAAAGCTGGGAAAAGAAGACTCTTCTTGGAATCCGGCCCTACCCAGATTCCCTTCCACCGTGGGGGTTTCCAGAGACCCTTAGCCTAGGCCTGGGCACAGGGAGGTGCACTATTCTACTGCACAAACACCATCCCACGGGTGTCCCCCGAATAAAGGGTTTCATCCAAAAAGACTCGATCAGATCCAGGGGCCCTTCCGGTGTCTGTGACAAGCCCAGCTGAGCACACTCCTGGGGATGGAGATGTTCTAGAAGTTTCCACAGCCCAGAAGTACCAGACTGAGCCACAGCCCCCAGGGTAGGGGTCCTCATCAGACTATTGCACGACGTTTTCATCACCCCGTTGACTGACCCAGCTCCACACATAACCAAAGGCCCTCTGCTGAGGATCCCAAGTCAGGCGGCACCGGCTGCCCCTGTCCCCGCACCATGTCTGCAGGTCCCACCGGCCACCCCAGTCCTGGCTGAGGGCACACTTAACACCCTGCCTTTTTCTTCATGTAAGAATGTTCCCTGCAGCTTATCTTAGAAAACTTCTAATTTTCCTCAAGATACACCCTAGTGGCTTCTTCCTTTATCTACTGATTTGAAGCATACAATACCTTGAAACACTGTTTGGAGAATTCTTTTTTTTAATGTCATATGGAATTTTAGAGCGTTTTTAAATGGAAATTCAGTACAGAAGTGCATTTAAACCCGGTTTCCCTAACTTTCAGCCCAATTCTACAATCTAACCCTGACCTCGCGACTAACCCTAACTCACGTTTCCTGAACCTGAGCCCGGGCCTGTCTCTCTATTTACTGATATCTTTGCAAGTCTGTGATCCAATGTGTTACTCTATGAAAATATGTCTCAAAACCAAAAAAATAATGGCTTCGTTTTATTATTGTAGTGGGTGGGTTGCAGAAAGCCGGAGGAAAATTCTGTTTTCTGAATTGCTTATTTAACTTGGAAAGGAAGAATGTCTCTCTAATGGATGTCCTTAAAGACAATCAAGGCCAAGAAAAGGCATTGCCAAGTTTAAAAGTGTAAATATTCCAAAAAGCAACATTCAGCACATTATTTTCAGGAACAATGCCTACTGCCACCATAATTACGTATGAAGGCTTGGAAGTCTTGGTCATTGTAACATTATAATAACATAGGAAACGATAAAATTAATGCAGATAGGAAAGGAGAAAATGACTTTCCACAGATAATATCCGTCAGGAATATGGTGTCATTTAAAAGCAGCTTAGTTACTTGGCTTTAAAAGACAGATATGTAAAAACAATAGACTCTCAGTATAGATCCCATCCATACTAGTATCAAAAATATTGAAGTGATTTTGAGAAAATATGTAACATAAAAGTAAAACCTCAAAGTTCTTTCAGAAGTCATAAAAGGTGATTGATTGGAAGGGAGAAAAACATTTCTAGATGTAAAAATAAACGACTCACACAGAATGTTTATGAAGTTGGCAAAAATATGTTGAAATTCATCTGAAAAAAACAAGTGGCTTAGCATTCCAAAAGACAGTCTGACGAGTAATAGTGGTAGAGGGAATGTTTAAAAGTCATAGCAAACCTTCTAATATATTTTAAGAGAAACATTAACTAAAATATCAAAATTTTGGCTTAACCCCTGAGACAGAAATAAAAAGAATACAATATGTAAACTTTGCGTTAAAGACAATCATTGATGGAAATGTAATTGGTTACATATGGAATTTTACATTCTTCCAGTAGCCATATTTATACAAGTAAGAGAAAAGAGGTAAAACTAACTTAAACCGTATACTTTAACCCAATATGTCAAAAATATTATCGTGTCAACATGTGATCAACCTAAGATATATTAAAAGATACCTACCATTCTTTTTTATGTGCTGTCTTTGAGAGTTAGACTTTCAACAGGCACATGTGAGTTCACATCCTCACAACATAGGTGATGGGGGAAGGTGTTTTATCTGTGACCAAACAAACACCAGGGAAACAATAGAGAAGAAAAAGAGTCATTCAATAAATGTTATGATGATTTGTAAAATCTACAAGTATCTCACAATGAACCCCCACCTAGGTCACCTGACACAATACATTCTAGATGGAGCAGATTATAAACCACTTGGAGAAAAACAGGTAAGCCGGCACTAAACAGGACAGTGTCCTGACGGGGGTGGGTCTGGGGCCAGACCAGCTCGCTCTATGACAACGTGACCTAGGCGGGAAGGGGCAGACAGGGTGGAGACGGACCATGACCTGGGGGTCATGAAGGCAGATCCTGGGGAAAGTGGCCAGAAGTTCAAGGCCAGATGACCGAAAGGCAGAGGGCCACATTCCAGAGTGACTCAGACAGCTGTCGGGATCGGGCTGTGCTGCAGAAGTTTCTGGGAGTGGGTCCAATTTGAGGTCCAGAAGGGTGTCGGCCAGGGTTGAGTAATCTGTATGCAGTGGACAGGGCCTCACCCCTGGACGCCCCACCCAGGGGAGCTGAAGTTATCCCCTGGGAAGAGGGCTGGTGGGAGCCAAGGTGCCCCCCAAACTGCTAGGACATCACTGGGTGCCCATTCTAGAGACTGCAGGGACACCAGACAACAAGGTGGGAGGTGGGAACTCAGACAGATGACCATGGGCGTGAAAGATGTTCTTAGGGGCTGACTGTGTCCCTCAAATTTCACATGATGAAATCCCAACCCCCAGTACCTGCAAAGGTGACTGCATTTGCAGAGAGGGTCTGATTATGTTAAAATGAGGTTATTCGGATGGGTCTACTTCAGTATGATGGGTGTCCGTACAAGAAGAGGAGCTGAGGACACGGACACACACAGATTGTGTGAGGACACAGGGGGAAGACACCGTCTACAAGCCAAGGAGGGAGGCTCAGCAGGAACCAGCCCTGCCTGACACCTTGACCTTGGACCCCCAGCCTCCAGAGATGTGAGAAAACAAATGTCTGCTGCTTAAGCCTCCCAGACTGCGGTCCTTTGTAATGGCCACCCGAGAGAACACAGGTAGTGGCAGAAGCTGAAGACGTCCCCACAAGGCCTCGCAAGCAGTGAGGGCCACTGTGGGGTCAGCCTGCAGGGACCGCCTCTGTGACTTTGAACACGTAGCTCGTCCTCCTGAGGACTGACGATAAGGATCCCACCTGTGTGAAAGACGTGACACAGGACACACGGTGACACCCAGCGCTGGTGGGACCCGAGAAAATACAGGACATCCAGGGAGGTTTGACTTTCAAATAAACAACAGATTTGTTTTAGGGTAAGAGTACGTCCCAAATATTGCATGGGGTCTGCTTAGTCTGAAAAATGGTTTGTTGTTTTCCTGAAATCCAATTCAACTGGCCATCTTGTATTTTCATCTGTTAAATTGGATAGCGGTCAAGTACAAGGGAAAGGCCAGCATGCATAGCAGGAAGTGAAGAGAAAAGAGGGGGAGGCGTGGGGAGGGGGAGGCAGGGAAGGAGGTAGGAGCAGAGAGGGAGGGGGCTCACTGCACTAACAGAGGCAGGGGGCTTTCTGAAGACCAAAGCAAAACAAGGAATTGCAATGAAACATCAAACATTGAACTGCATCGGCATTTCCTAGCTAAAATGAAAAGAAATAAGGAAAAATAATCAGCTACAAGAACCACTGCAGTTTGTAAGAAAAATGTCAGAATCTCAGTCGGCAAAATGGATAAAAGATACACTTGAACTTGTGTGAAATGATCTATAAGGTACCAAACAAGTTTGGGAAAGTATTCTGTCTTTTTAACCATTTTTAAATGCAAACTTTTTTAAAAATGTGGAGTCAACCTTTCCCTTTTTAAATAGGAACTTAAAAAACACACAACACAACTTAGTGAGGACGAGAACGTGGCCCAGCTCTTCCGGGTGGTGGAGACAGTTTAGCAGTGTTCTCGTACTGGTCAGCTTGGCAAAAGCCCTAAGGACAATCGTTGAAAACCAAGAAGCAATGATGGAGGGGTGCACTACTCCCTCATCGTGACCATAAAATCAGAAATACACTTGAACAATGACTGGAAGGGAACACAGAAAAATAAAGTCACTTGACGTGAGTAGAGTTTCCTCTTTACAATTTCCTCCTGGGCCCTGAGCACATTCCTCCTTTAGAATAACACACCTTAAAGTGAGAAGCCCTTCCGTCTGCACCCACAAGGTGCGCCCTGTACGAATCCCAGCTGGCCCGTGCACCTGGGGACTTGGGGACCAGCTGGGGGCTCCTGGACCTGCTCACGGAACAATTCCTGTCAACTCCTCTGTCATCTGCATTTGCAGCTCTATTCCTGGCTGCCCACAAGCTACTCACAAGCTCTAAAAGATTTTCCCTGGCCGAAGGCAGAAGACACTGTAGGTTATGCTTAACAACGAAATGCTGGCGTGAAGCAAGACAGGCACTTTTGTGCCCATAATTTTTTAACTGGAGTGCTCGTGCCTTGTAGTCACTTTCTCACTGTCTGCTTCCAACCCAAAGCTGAAACCTAAGTGTGTTACGGTGCCGGCTGTGTTCTCACGGTCTGGGGGAGTGTTAAGTACACCTGTGTGGTCATCACACAGCGTTGGCCCACATCCGGAGTGGGACGAGGTCCTCTGGGTTGTCCCAGAAGTGTGTGTGCTCTGGTTCCAATAGGTGACACTGGTCATTGGAGTTATTGGGCGAGAGATGCCTCGTGCAGTACATTTTAAAGGCTGATCAAGGGGACACCATTACTTGTTGGTGAATGAAGACTTTGTGTTCACCTCCCACAGTGCTGGGCTCCCTGAGCATTTCTTACTAGTTTGCTCAGGTGACCGTAACAAAGTGTCACCGACGGAGGAGGTGGGGGTGGGCTTGAGATCGAGGTGTGGGCGGCTGGTTCCTTCAGAGGCTCTCTCCTGGGTGTAAAAGGCTGTCCTCTCTCTGGGTCTGCATGTGGCCCCCTCCTTGGTGTGTCTGTATCTTAACCGCACCTTCTGATAAGGAGACCAGTCATATTGGACGAGGGACACCCTAACGGCCTCGTTTCCATGTGGTCACCCCTCAGCACGTGGTCCTGGGGGTTCGGACGTCCACGTACAAACTTGGGGGAGCACAGCTCCACCCATCACAACTTCTGAGGTCAGGAAGGACCACCTCTGTGGTTGGCCCCAAAGCTGCACAAGCATTCCACGTGTTTCCTTGGAGGGTCCTCACTTGCCCGGAGGCAAGAGAGTCTCAGTCGGTAGCTGTGCACAGAGACGAATGTGCCGGAAGAGCCCGGTGGACCTGGTTAGGAAGCATTTCGCCACAGGATAAGGGACTCTCAGGGCAAAATCCAAAATTGTGTGCATCGGAAGAGCTGCAGCCTCGGCTTTGAGCCGCCCTACTGGTCTGGCTTCACCGGCAGCTTCCACAGGAGAGCCAGGCCGCTGAAGAAGCAAGCGCCCTGGGCCCAGCTCCCTGCTCCCAGTTGGAATGCTGGGGGCACGTCCATCTTGGCATCCCCGATGCTGCCCACTGCCTCCTAAGCCAGCCCAGCCCTGATCTGTGGTCAGCGCCTCCAAGTGCATCTGCTCCCAGCCTGCCTCACTGTCTGCTCCATCCCCCATTCATCGTCCACCTTCCCGAATTCTTTGAAGTGAGAATTCCACTCAACTCCCCCACGTCTTTTCCGACCCTACTGGCTTAGCCACTAACCTCTCGGATGTCATTTCTCTTCATGATCTGAGGCGAATGTGAGCTTCCAGCTTTGCATTCTTCCAGCAGGGCCATCATTTCATCCTAACCCCTGGTTCCAGGCGCGGAGGTTTGTGTCCAAACCAAGAGATGATTGTAGGTTTGGCTCCGTGTGCCCACCCCGCCACGTTGCCTGATGACTGTAATAGAACCCTTCTACTTGGATCGCAGGCTGGAAAACCTCAAAGCTGAGAAGCGGGGGCTTTCTCCAAAATTAGAAAACAAATTGAGGGAGGTGACAGGAAAATCACCCTTTTTCTTTCAAGCGTGTTGATGGTTGAGAGAGTGTGCTGTGGGTGAGTGTGAGAGTGTGTGTGTGTGTGTGTGTGCACTGCACTCTGTCTGTTACTTTCTGATCTCAGCCAGATGGGGCGGTGCCCTGGGTCAGTCTGGGAAGCTGCAGTGGGCACTGTGGTTCGGCAAACCTCACCCCCACCCCCAACTCGCTTGCCTCCTGCCTGACTCCCAGTGGAGACGGAAAAAACCACATGCTCCCTCTCCCAATCTCTTTCAGCACAAGGTGGCTGTGTGACGTAGTTCTGGATGGTGAGACTGTATGAGGCAGTGTAGGCTGAGCTACGCGCAGTAACAAACGAACCCTGACATACTGGTAGCTTAATGCAACAGGGCTGATTCTCACTCACGTCACATGCCGCCTATGGATCTCTTGGGGTCTCTGTTCCACATGGCCCTGCAGGGACCCGGGCTGAGGGAGGCTTCCCATTTAGCAGCTGCACATCTGGAACATCTGTCCCTAAGGTTGCCACCAAAGGGGAGAGGAAGAGGGAGGACATTTTGGCCTTTTAAGTGCCTTGATCATAAACAGCCATGTGTCATTTTTGCTCATTGTCTACTGGATGGAACTTGTCACATAGTGTCAACCTAACTTCAAGGAAGGCGAAGGAACGTAGGGAACCAACTGTTTGGAGCCTGGGGGAAGCCACAGAGAAGTTTATTAAAAAACATAGGGTCTAACACACAGCCATCCCCTTTGCTTTCCTGATAAAAGGGGCAAACGTCACTACTCCTCCTCCTGCCTTGGGCAAAGATTTGATGGCTGGTGCTGGGGCAGCTCTCTTGTGACCATGACACAGCAAACCCACATGCGGAGTGGAGAGAGCTCTTGATGACATTGATGAGCTGTGACCCTGGCCCTGGCCCTGGCTGGGTGACTGCGGATGTCCAGTTCTGGGAGACACCCCGGCCACTGTCAGCTCTCCGTTCTCTTACCTGCATACACACTAATGTGACGGCAGGATTTCAGAAACTATTTGCAACAAAAATTCTGTATTTGCGGAGGGGGCAGGAAAAGGGAGTGGGGAGGAGGTATTGCAGACATGAGGGTCTGCTCAGAGCAGAGCTGGTACAGATTCCTGCTTCTCGGTACAACGAGTGTCGCTCCTGCCAGGACCTGTCCTTGGTGAGGTCCCACTCTGTAAGGACAGCCGTGGACCTCAGGACTCGGTCGTGATGACCGAACGACCACCAGAAAGTCCCTGAACCCTCATTGCTGATTATCCATGCCAGCCTACAAAGCAAGAAGAATATGTCATTTGGGGTCCTGGTGGGGGCCCCTCACTGTGTGGCAGGCTCTCTCTCATCCTGGTGACCCAGAGAGAGATGTCCCCACCCCCCTTTCTATCCACTGCACCCCCACCCCCACCCACCGCAGTCCAGTCGGTGCTTTTGCTTGAAAGGAGGAAAGAGAGCAAATGCATGGGTGCTAATCCCCGTGGAACGCCTGCACTTAGGGACTTGGGGCTGCTGCTCAGATTTGCTCAACTTCTTCTCCAACTCTATTTAATGGGCCTTTTTGCTCTAGACGCTAAACACTGAAACTGTGTCTCAGACTCCCTTGCAGCCAGGACTCTGGTTGTGTTTTATTTGGAGCCAGTCAGAAGCACTCCTTCAAGACATTCCTTCCGAAGTGAGTTGGGGAGACTGAGGTGGGTCATAGGTGGCTCTGGAGGCCGCGTGAACACTGCGGCTCCACGCTTGTCCGGCAGCTTGCTGGGCAGCCCGTTTCTACAGCGTGGAACATTCTAGGAACAGAACTTGCCTCATATGAGGGTATAGAAAGTCCACAGTCCAGGAGTGGTTCTGGGGGCTCCCCTAGAATCATACATATCCTCTGGCATCCCTGGTGGTCTATTGGCCAGTTAATAAGAGAAGAAAACCCTCTCTGAACTGGCCAGAAGGAAGCTTCTCTCTGTAAATGAAACTTGAGCACAGGGACTTCAATCTGTCCCAGCCTCTCCCCCCGCCACTGGCTGTGTGACCTCGGACACGGTGCATCACCTCCCCAAGTCATGGTTTCTTTTCTCTGAAGCAGAGCTCTTACATGATGGATGATGGAAATGCATATGACGTGCTCTGCACAGCGCCTGGCCCAGAGTGAACGTTCAGCGAATACCGGCTCCTACGACCTCCTCTCCCAACCTCCAGGCAGAAGGCAGAGGAGTAGGCGCAGAGCGGGGGCAGCCCTAGAGGCGCCGTGCTCCCTACGCAGGGAGGAGGCCCCTGGGAGCCCAGCCTCCGAGCCTCGTCCCTAATGTTTGTTTCCACCACAGACTTGCAAGCCCCTGGGGGATGGAAGCTGAGTGGCAGATCGATTTGGTCTTGATTGAGCTTCTAGCATGAACCTGGTACGGGGGAGTCAGAGGACGTCCTGTAAGGTGACCTGCAAATGCCAAGAGCAGCCTTGCCCTCAGTAACCACGCGGCCACCACCCATGAGACACCACGCAGGTCCCCGGCCTCTGCACCACCATGGTCTTTGGAGAAGTCTCAGGCCGGCGCAGGAAGCAGCTGCTGAATGTGTCACCCACACTTCCAGAGGTGAACGCGAGGGTCTATGTTATGGGGGAAGGGAGCTCAGGGGTGGCGTGGGTCCAGTCTGCAACCCCACGAATGGTTTTCCTGGTGATGTCACGTAGGCGGAGGCCTGGTCTGAGAGAGATCCACACGAGCTACCTCACTGCCCTCATGGGTTGTTTGGTGGCCAAGACACTGTGGTGTGAACTGTAGTTTAGAAGAAGGTAAATAGGGCTCAGAAGAAAAGAAATGCTGCTGACGGCCACAGGGAGCCAAACCCAGCGGCCGGGGACAAAGCCGGTGCCGGCGGCAGTGTGCAGGTCATAGAGACTGGAGGGCGCACACAGGTTCTGGGCCCTGGACCAGAACCACCTCGAAGGGAACACAGCCCCCTTCTCCTCAGGCCTCTCCTCCGGAGGTGAGCTGAAGTGTGAGCGCCTCCACTGCTTTGGCGCAGCGTCTCCCTGGGGACGCTTCAGCGACCTGCCCGTGGGCTGGCGTGGCACCTGGGTGTGCTGTCCATCCACGAGCGTTCGGTTGTTCACCTGTCTGAATCCCTGTGCCAGTGAGAGACGACCATGCAGGCCGGGCACCGTCACCCCCGTGCCCACGCCCACGGAACGAGAGCCCATGAAGCGCACTCCTGCGGCAGGAACCGTGGTGGCAGCATTCAGCCCTGGCTGGTGGGATGAGACCACACGCAGGTGGACGACACCCTGACTAGCTTCCACGGGAGATGGCCCGTGTCCTCAGCCTCTCGGAGAGGGACCTGTCTGTCAGTGAGCGATGCCCAGGGACGACAGGTGCTGCCGCTAGTGAGAGCGAAGACGTGGGGCCCACACTGCAGAGAGCACCGTGAGCAATGCCCAGGGACGACAGGTACTGCCGCTAGTGAGAGCGAAGACGTGGGGCCCACACTGCAGAGAGCACCATGGAGTGTCGTGGGCGCAGGGAGAGGAAATGGCGGAGGGGAGGTGACAAGTAGAAGCGCCAGCTCCTTGCTTGGGGATTCCAGCAGCCCGGGTGGGGGTAGGGCCATCGCTGGTCCCCGGCCACCTCTCTGACTGGCTGACCCAGAGAAGGGCAGTAAAAGTCAGTGACCATCTCTGCTCTGCCCAATCCACTGTGTGGCGGTGGAGCCCGGAGGAGAGGGTGAGGAAAAGCTGCCACATGTCCTGGAGACACAAGGACTCCCTAGTGAGCCCGCTCAGAACCACGCAGCACACGCGAAGCTTCGGTGCTGAATAGAGCGGCTCCCACAGCTGGGCAGGCAGAGCCAGGCAGGCCTAGAAGAGGTGCATTGTGAGCAGAAGTTACGAGAGGGAAGCGCATGGACCTGCCGAGAAGGAGGCTCCCTTCCGGTCAGCCTTCCCCTGCTGTCTACCTCATGCCCGCAGCTCACTAGCTGACTCTCCGGTTCACAAGGATGGCTTGCTTGTCCATGTGGGACCGTGGAGGAAACCCCACACAGGGGCCTCCCAGCCCAGAGCCTGGGTTCAAAGAGGAAGCGTTCCAAGAGGGCGACCTTGGTACTCAATGCTCAGGGAGTCTCCGCCATCATGCTGGCTGGTCATCCAGGGGTCGAAGCTGGTCTGGTGGCCGTCGGGAAGCAGGGCGGGAGTGGACAGAGTGAGAACTGGAATGCCAGGAGGCGTTATTCTTTGGGGCCACCAAAGTAACTGTTTGTCACAAAGACCACATGCAGCCACACTAGTCGATAGAAGTCACACCAGCATTTTGCTGTTTACTTTTTATGGAAGTGTAATGAACATGCAGAAATGTGCACAAAGCGTACCTTACAGCTTCATGGATTTGCACAAGTTGAGCACACCCATGTGCTCGGCCTTCAAATAAAAAACCCGAAACACCGACCACACGAAGGCGTCCCATGTGCGCCCTGCCCCAGGCTCTTCCCACTTCCTCCCCACCCGGGACACCCACTCTCCTGGCATCTAACTTGTTTTTCAAGATTTTTTCAAAGGTTATATTGACAGAATGAAAGGCTCCCGTCAGTGGTTTCTTTTGTGCAACGTTATGTTTGTGGGCTCATCCATACTGTTGTGCCGGTTGTTGTTTATTTTCATATGACATTCTAGTTAGGAGTCTGCATACTTTCTTTACGTGTTCTAGAATTAACAGGCCTTTGCTCAGTTCTGCTCCACCCTTGCTTTGTGAGCTTGGACCTCTCTGAAACGTGATGGTCTCGTCTGTAAAATAGGCATGATGGTAGCGCTACCAAATAAGATGTGTTGAATGAGTAGCCATATGCTGCCCACTTAGCCGAGTGTCAAGCACAAGGAAGCCTTCAGTGACTATTCGCTGTCACCAGCAGCAGAGCATTAGAGTTGTCACCAGCACTGTCATCAGCATCATGGTGACATTACCACTGTCATCGCTGTCACTGTCATCGTAGTAATCTGGTTAGTAGGAGGTCCTTGCTTGGCTGATGTGTTCCTTCATCTAGTTAACAGAACTAATAACGATCGCTTCCTAAGTCTTTTGGCAGAAAAGGTTGGGGGAAGCCGCAATGGTTCAGGGGGTTGAGCGCTCCCCTTGCAGCCCTGGGGTCTGAGGATCATATCCCAGCCCCAGCTTTTGCGGACCCATGTGCTGAACTGGGGTGTGGCCCCCAGTTTGGTTCTTGCCAGGGTGAGCATCCCATGTGGGAGGCCCCCAGTTCAGCCCCCAGCTCAAGGGGGCCTGTCTCCCATGCAGGAAGCCCCAGCCCAGTTCCCACCTTGTGTGGCCCCTGCCCACCTGTGTGGAACAAAACCATGTTGAAAACCGGTGATGTACAACTATGGAGACTGCTCTGGGCCCTCCCCCTTCTCTCTGTTTCTCTCTGTCAAAAACAATTTAAAAAGAAAAAACAAAAAACAAAGAAAAGAAAAGGTTGGGTCCAATTGGTAATAAGCTTTATCAAATATGGTGCCCTCTATGAAGATCCGGGGTCACAATTCCTCTGATTTCGGTTGGAATTCCCAAGCTCTGGAGCAGTAAACACACATTTCAAGTGAGCGAGTGAGCAAGAGAGAGAGAGAGAGGTTTGGCTAGAGAAGGCGGTGAAGATGCCTGTCAACGCAGTCGGAGGTAGAGACTTGGGATGCGATGTTTCCTGGAGCATCACCTCACTGGATCCCCAGGACACTGTCCTCGGGAGGATTTATTAACCCCGTTTTGCAGATGAGGAAAAGAAAGTGCAGAGAGCTCCAGGAAGACAGCCAAGGCCACAGGACCAGTAGATCTCAGGGCCCAGGGAGCCGCTCTTCCCGGCCGCATGCCTTGCACGTACGGTGCTCCACTCCGCATCAGGAGCTCTCCGTCTCTCCGTGCCAACCATCAGTTCTCCCCATTTTAACCAGGAAGGGACCTGTGCCCGTGGGAGTGCTCGGGGAGCAGATAGCTCTGCCATGGATCCCCGGCTAGGTTTTCAGCGCATCTCCACTTCCACCTGGTTGGAAGCTGTAAGTCAACCTTTCAGCCACTTCGCTAAATTCCCAGGGTGCTTTTAGGAGACAGAAATTCCAGCAGTAAATAGCAAAACTGTTAGACCAGATTAAACTTGCCAAAGGGATTTGAGCCGCCCTGAGAAAAATGGACCCCTTGAAATGATATGTTATCAGCCAACAGTAACATAACCCTGGAAACGAACCTTTCAGTTTATTATTCAACACACAGAACACATGGTAGAAAGGAGATTTGGCCAAACTCTACATCAACAGAGGGTGTGGAAAATGTGAGCTGTACTTAATTTACTTTTCATCCTCTTTCTCGCTCTCTCTCCCCACCCCTAACCTTCCCCAATGAAAACGTGTGCGGAATTCCCTGATTTTGACATTTGATATCTACACCGTCTGTCTGGAGGGTAACTGATGACTGTGTGGCCCCCAAGCTGAAGATGGTGATCAAAGGGAAGAAAGGGAGCGAGTGGACGTGTGACAAGGAGGAATCACAGAGACGCGGGGGAGTGTCACGGCCATTGCGAAGCAATCTGGTCTCCACGTTCACTCCATCTTTCTTATCACAGCTTAAAAATGGAAAACAAATGCTGCGGGGAGCTTTATTTTTCTAGGGAATTGATAGTTAAAAAAAAATTCCAGTGTGTGCTTGCACAGGTCAGCGTTTCTGTTTCGCCTGGAGCAGCTGAGGGTTATACAACCCTCTCCAATCCTCCCCGAAGGCCTCTTTGGTTTCGGCGGGTCACCGTGCACAGTTCTCAGCCAATGCTGCACGCCCTTGTCTATTTTTACTTCTTCTATTTCCCTTTGTTTTTGAAGAAGCCCATACACCAAGGTGACATTGTGGTAAGTATGTCACCTTAGTTGAGAAGGGAAAAAACTGTAATCCTATAACCAGGTGGGCGATTTAATTGCGAAATTATTCCTACACCTGGGATGTGGCCCAGGTGACAGGGCTTTCAGTGGGTATTTT
>PVKE010027981.1:0-21240 GCA_004027555.1 Craseonycteris thonglongyai | reverse complement strand
CCCGTCTCCCCTCTTTTAGGATGTCCAGAGGGTTTTATAGATAGATAAGAAGAAGCAGAACAAAGGAAAAAGGGGGGACAGGAAGGTGGTCTTGGGTGAAGAAGTTTCTGGAGGGAAATCTCTGGTTGTTGCAAAGCAGGTGTCCAGAAGTTGTAACTTCAAGTTAATGTAAACAGATTTCTGGGGTAGCCTGCAATCTTAGAAAACAAATCATTAAGGCTAGTTGTCTTGTAAATTGGTGAAGCAGGCATTCTGTCTTGAAGTAAACAGTCATTGAAAAGGGTATGCACAAAAAAAAAAAAAGAAAAAGAAAGAAAACGGTATGCACAGGATGGTTAAAGCTGGCAGTGAGGTAGGGGAGCAAAGAAAAAACTTTTAAACTGTTTTAAGCTAAATTACACTCAAACCAAATTAAGCTTAGAATGTTAAATCCTGAAAATAGAAAGTACAATTCACCCTTACACTTTGATAAGTTTGACATATATATGGTGGTGGGGAGAGGGGAACCAAAAACCCTGGAAGTTATCTTCTGGAGGGTGGGCCTTTGTAGTACAGGCTTTCTCCACTAGGTGAGTGTTATAGGAACCCATCTGCATCAGTGTACCAGTTCGTGGTGGTGTGAGAGGCTATGTTTGGCTTCAGTGAAAAAAAATTTTTTTTTTTTTTTTTGAAACTCAACATGTTTGCATCATGGGTGATCTACATGAGCAGTGTGCAGCATGACAATGCACCTGCCCACACCACACTGAATGTTCAGCAATCTTTGAACAAAACAATCTTTGACCCTATGCCCCACTCACCCTATTCACCCCCAGTGACCTTTTTTGTTGTTGTTGTTTTGTGTCTCCTGATGAAAATAGTCCTCAAAGGTGACTTCTGGGGAAGCTGGGATGGCTCAGTGGGTTGGGCGCTCACTTTATAGCCCTGGGGACCCAGGATTGAGTCCCAGCCCGGGCCATGCGAACCCATATGCTGAACTGGGGAGTGCCCCCAGTTCAGTTCTCACCAGGGTGAGACCCCGGCCCAGTTCCTGCCCTGTGCAGCCCCGCGCCCACCTGTGGAATGAAACTATGTGGAAAAACTGATGATGTACAACTATGGAGACTGTTCTGGGCCCTTCCCCTTCTCTCTGTCTCAGTCTCTCTATCTCTCTCTCTCTGTCAAAAACAATAAATAAATCCTAAAAAAAAAAAAAAAAAGGTGACTTCTAAAAATGGTTCACTATACCATTCACTTGACCCAGAAAAATTCCACAAAATCATGCAAATCAAGGAATTCAAATATTTGTGTTCACTTTTAAGCACACTTGTGAAACTGCCCAGGCTATCAAGGGTTTGTATGTTTATTCAAAAAGCCAACAAGTTATCTAAAGTATGTCACTTCATAGAGACAATGTGTACCATTCCATTGTTAAAAGGGTGGAGTTTGTTGGTAGGTGTGCCCGGGCCAAACAGTAGGGCTGGATGCAGGGTCAAGTGGCCCAAAGAGTGCTCAATTAAAAAAATTTTTTTGAAAAGATTTATTTGTATTGTTTTTTGACAGAGAGAGAGGGAGAGACAGAGAGAAGGGGGAGAGCCCAGAGGATTCTCCATAGTTGTACATCATTAGTTTTCAATATAGTTTCATTCCATAGGTGGTCGCCTTGGCAAGAACTGAACTGGGGGGCACACCCCAGTTCAGCATATGGGTCCACACAGGCTGGGGCCAGGATTTGATCCTTGGACCCCAGGACTGCAAAGTGAGCACTCAACCTGCTGAGCCATCCCGGCATCCCTGAGTGCTGAATTTTTGTTGCACAATACAAATGCAGAGAGTACTGCTAAATGTAAGGGGTTAGATGTGGATTCTCTGGTCATTGAGCACGTTCAGTGAACAGAGTTCTTGAGATGCAGTGCAGAAATTACAGAGCTTGTGGGTGGATGAACCCACACAGAGCTTCCCCTGCTACACGGAGATGGTCCTCACTGCAGAAGAGCAGATTGTTCCAAACCAGAGAGGAGGCTGCACAGAAGAAAGAGCTATCCTACAAGAAACTAAAGAAACAAAAACTTATGGCCCGGGAGTAAATTCAGATAAATGCGAATAAAGGTAAAAGCAGAGAAAAAAAATACATTTAGATATATAAAAATAATAGCTAAAATTGAAAACGGGAAGCCGGGATGGCTCAGTGGGTTAAGCGCTTGCTTTGAGGCCCCGGGGACCGAGGATAGAATCCCGGCCCCGGCCGTGCGGACCCGTATGCTGAACTGGGGAATTCCCCCAGTTCAGTTCTCTCTCTGTCTCTGTATCTCTCTCTCTCTCTGTCAAAAACAATAAAAATAAATAAACAAACATTAAAACAAACAAACCTTAAAAAAAAAAATTGAAAACAAAGAGAGAAATTGCACCACCTTTCATCTTGAGCCCAAACTGAAAGATCCTCCTCTTGTGCCATTCACCTTTATCAGTTACTCTTGTAGGGTCTTGGGGTATCACCAAATAAAGATCTCTGCTTATATTTCTAGCAGGGGAGATAGTGCTGTGGAAAAAAGAAAATATAGATCAAGGTAAAGGCATCAAGAGAGCAGGTTTTAGTACTAAGTAGAATGTTTATGGGGCCTCAGTGAGGTGAAGCTCAAGTAAATACCTGAAGAAGGTGGGTGAACTTGTGCTACGTGGATTCCTAGCAGAGCCTTCCTGGAAGCCTTCCAAAAAAGGAAGAAGGAACAGGTAGAGTGACGCCCTATAGCAGAAGTGTACTTGACGTGTAAGTGGGACAAACAGCAGGAGGCTAGTGTGGCTGGACAGGCATGAGCAAGGGGTTGTTGGAGAGGTGAAGAGAAATGTACAGTGGAGTCTGGATTGGGAAGGGTCTGTTTGGTCATCTTAAGGATGTGGCTTCTATTCTTGACTAAAATGGATCATTACAAGGTTCTGAGCAGAAGAGTGACCTGACCTGGCCCATATTTTATTTATTTATTTATTTATTTTTTAAAGATTTATTTATTGTTTTTGAGAGAGAGAGAGATATACAGAGTCAGAGACAGAGAGACGGGGGAGGGCCCAGAACAGTCTCCATAGTTGCACATCATTGGTTTTTCCTCATAGTTTCATTCCACAGGTGGGAGTGGGGCTGCACAGGGCAGGAACTTGGCCGGGGTCTCGCCCCAGTGAGAACTGAACTGGGGGCACTCCCCATTCAGCATATGGGTCCACACAGCTGGCCCATATTTTAAAAGGATGACTTTGGGTGCTGTACTGAGAACACCCACCAGTGCAGTGTAGGGGAGGATGGCAGAAGCAGGGAGACCTGTTAGAAGGTGACAGTGACTCAGACGAGGGTGATAGCAGTGGAGGCAGTGACAAGCGTTCATTTCTGGATATATTTGAAAAAAGAGCCAGCAGGTTTTGTTAATGAATTGGATGTCAGTTGTGTCAAAAGAAATTAAGGATGACTCCAAGGTTTCTGACCTGAGCAACTAGAAAGATGAGTTCCCATTAACTGAGACTTAAAAGTTTACTCCAAATCTGCCCAAATCTCTCCATATCTACCCCAGACCCAGGCACCATCTCTTTCCCTTGGACTGCAGAAGTCGCTTCCTAACTGGTCTCTCTGCTGTTATTCTTATTCTTAAGTTATCCTTCAGTCAGTAGTTTAAAATGGAAATCATTTGCTCAAAACTCAGAATAAAATTCAAATACTTTGCCTCAGCTTCCAGGGCTCTGTATAACCTGGTGTCTCTTGAACTTATACCTCTCCCAGTCTAGACACACTAGCCTTGTATTTTTACTTCAAACATTTCAAAGCCGTTCCTGCATCAGGGCCTTTGCCCTTGTTCCCTATGCCTGGAATGCACTTCCCCCAGATAGTCATATGGTTGCTCCATTTAATTTTGGGCTCTATTCACATGTTACCTCCTCAAAGAAGTCCTATATTCTCTTCCACCTGTCACTCCAGCCTCTTCTTGCACTTTTTCTTCATAGCAATTACTACTTAAGATTATATTACACATGTATTATACTTATTGTCTATCATCCTCAGTAGCCTGTAATCACCACATGGGCAAGGGTTTTGTCTTTTTCATCACTACATCCCCAGCCCCCGAAACAGTACCTGGCCCAGAAAAGGCACTAAGGTAAATGTGAGACTTAAATAAGACAATACATGATGAGGAACTTAGCATGGCACTTGGCACTCCCCGCCTCTCTGGCCATCCTTGCTGTCTCCTTGTCAGGCACATGCTTGTCCTTCCTAATTTGGTCATGAATGTGAGTTTTCCTCAAGGCTAAGTCCTGGGCCCTGTATTTCTTCCCACCTGACAGTCTCCTCCCAGGTGATTTCAGCTACAGATTCTTCAGACAGGTCTTTTGTAACTGTTATTCTCTACATAATACTCCATTTATTTCTTTTATAATATCAGCCATACCTGTAATTATTAATTTGTTTACTTTTGAGAAAAATAGCCCTTGACAACTGGGAACTGGCCTGGCACCCACATCTAGCCCATGGTGCTCTCACATGGGACATCAACTTCACAGAATACCAATGTCAAACAAGGTCACTCTGTGATGATGAAGACAAAGATCATAATAGTGGCTATGAAGTCTGACAATTAACTCATCCTAGAAAAAGTGCTACATACCTCATTGCTGAATATCACTATGGTCACCTTTGAAGTATTCCCCTCGGAAAGCTATGTACCAATGCCAGCACCTAGTCCACCCTTCAAAGCAATTTTGGAACTCTTTTTCTGGAATGGCCATCACAGCCATCATTGTATTACCCTTGATGTCCTGAATGTCATCAAAATTTGTTCAATATTTCCTTTATCTTCATGTAAAGAAAAAAGTAATTGGGGGCCAGATCAGGCGAGTCAGGAGTGTATTCCAATACACTTTATTTTGTTCTTTGTTTTTTTTTAAAGATTTATTTTATCGTCTTTGACAGAGAGACAGAGAAAGGGGGGAGGGCCCAGAGCAGTCTCCACAGTTGTACATCATCAGTTTTTTCACATGGTTTTATTCCACACAGGTGGGCAGGGGCCATGCAGGGCAGGAACCAGGCTGGGGGCCTCCTGCATGGGAAGCACACCCCAGTTCAGCACATGGGTTCGCATGGGCTGGGGCTGAGATTCCATCCTTGGTCCCCAGGGCTGCAAAGCGAATGCTTAACCTGCTGAGCTGTCCTGGCTTCCCCCAGTTATTTGTTTACTAGCTAAAAACTCCCTTATGGACAGTGTCATGTGAGCTGGTGCATTGGTTGTCATGCAAGAGCCATGAATTGTTGGTGAGAAGTTCAGGTTGTTTTTGTCTTTTTCACGCAGCCTTTTTAGTACTTCCAAATAGTCAACTTCATAATGAATAATCTCTGATATCAAAAAAGGTTAGCAACATTGTTTAGACTCTTTTTTTTTTTAAATATATTTTTATTCATTTATTTATTTTTGACAGAGAGAGAGAGACAGAGACAGAGACAGAGAGAGAACTGAACTGGGGGAGCTCCCAGTTCAGCATATGGTTCTGCGCGGGCCGGGGCCGCGATTCGATCCTTGGTCCCCGGCGTTTCAAAGTGAGCGCTTAACCCACTGAGCCATCCCGGCTTCCCCTGTTTAGACTCTTAATTTGGACTGATGGAATTTTTTTGGTTGTGGAAAACTGGTGAACTTCCATCATTCACTTGGACACTTTGTTTCAGGGTCGTATTGGTACACCCATGTTTCATCACAGTGATAACATGGCCCAGAACATCGTCTTGTCTCTCCAAAAGGTCTTGGCAAACTTTGACACTCGTTTGCATTTTTATTTTTAAGATATATTTTATTGTTTTTAACACAGAGACAGAGACAGAGAGAAGGGGGAGGGCTCAGAACAGTCTCCATAGCTTCACATCATCAGTTTTCCACATAATTTCATTCCACACAGGTGGGCAAGGGGCCTCCCGCATGGAAGGCATGCCCCTGTGAGCTGGGGGCTGAACCTGGGGCCTGCCACATGAGAGGCATGTCCCCATGGGCTGGGGCTGAACTGGGGGCCTCCCACATGGGAAGCTCACCCCTGTGTGAACCAAACTGAGGGCCACACTCCAGTTCAGCATATGGGTCTGCAAGGGCCGGGGCCGGGATTGATCCTTGGACCCCGGGGCTGCGAAGTGAGCACTTAACCTGCTGAGCCATCCCAGCATCCCCGATGCTTGTTTGTTTTTATTCATTGATGACCTCCATCAGGAAATTTAAAAACAAAATTATTTTATTGTTTTTGACAGAGAGAGAGACAGACAGACAGACAGACAGGGAGAAGGGGGAGGGCCCAGAGTAGTCTCCATAGTTGTACATCATCAGTTTTCTGCGTGGTTTATGTAGTTCCACACAGGTGGGCAGAGGCCACAAAGGGTGGGAACTGGGCTGGGGACTTCCCGCATAAGAAGTACACCCCAGGTCAGCATATGGGTGCACACGGGCTGGGGTCAGGATTTTTTTTTTTTTTTTTATAGATTTTTATATCTTTTTATATTTATAGAGAGTAATTATTTTATCTTCAGTGCATATTTATTTTTATTTTACTTTTGACAGAGACAGAGGCAGCTAGAGAACCGAACTGTGGGAACTCCCCAGTTCAGCATGTGGGTCCGCCTGGGCCGGAGCTGGGATTCGATCCTTGGTCCTCGTGGCCTCAAAGCGAGCGCTCAACCCGCTGAGCCGTCCCGGCTTTCCCTGGGGTCAGGATTTTATCCTTGGTCTCCGGGGCTGCAAAGTGAGTGCTTAACCCGCTGAGCCATCCTGGCCTCCCCATTTATTTTATTTTTTTGACAGAGACAGAGAGACAGAGAGAAGGGGGAGGTCCCAGAGCAGTCTCCATAGTTGTACCTCATGTTTTTGACATGGTTTCATTCCACACAGGGGGGTGGAGGCCATGCAGGGTGGGAATTGGTCTGGGGGCCTCCCATATGGGAGGCATGCCCCCTTGAGTCAGAGGCCAAACTGGGGGCCCATTTTTTTTTTAAGGTTTATTTTATTGTTTGAGAGAAAGTGAGAGAGACAGAGACAGAAGGGGGATGGCCTAGAGCAGGGGTCTCCAAACTTTTCAGCCTGCGGGCCGCATTAACTATCAAACAGCAGTTTGGGGGCCGATGACACACTCGAAGTCCAAATAAAAAAGAATCAAAACATAGATATTGTTTTTAATTATTTATTTAATATTATTTTATTCAGATAAAAACGTCTCCACGGGCCGGAAGAGAGCGCCTCCCACAGGCTGTAGTTTGGAGACCCCTGGCCTAGAGCAGTCTCCATAGTTGTACATCATTAGTTTTGACATATCGTATTTTCCGGCGTATAAGACGACCGGGCGTATAAGACGACCCCCTAATTTTACAGTTAAAACATAGGTTTAGGCCTATATTCGCTGTATAAGACTACCCCCCACTTCCGAGGCTGTAGTCTTATGCAGCAAATATAGGCCTAAACCTATGTTTTAACTGTAAAATTAGGGGGTCGTTTTATACGCCCGGTCGTCTTGTACGCCGGAAAATATGGTAGTTTCATTCCATACAGGTGGATATGGGGCTGCATGGAGTTCAACCAAACTGGGGCCTCCTGCATGGGAAGTGAGAGCCTTCATTGCCATCCTGGTGATTACCAGTTGCGTTGCAGTTCAGCATGTGGGTTTGCATGGGCCAGGGCTGGGATTAGATCCCGGAACTGTGTGGTTGCAAGGCAAGTGCTCCACCTGTTGAGCTATCCTGGCATCCCAGTTCCATTTTCGCACACACCTTTCTCATGCCAAGATTTTCAGTTGTTCTCTATTGATGTTTACTTGGTCTGCTATGATTCTCACAGTTAGCCAATGATTTTGATGCACAGTTCGACAGATACTTGCAATTTTTTTTGTCAGTTCTGCTGGCTGACCTGACCTCTCCTCATCAGTGATGCTTTCTCTCCCTGTCAGAAAAAAGTTTAATATGTTTGTACACTGCCATTTCCTTCATGGCATTATCCCCATAAATTTGGACTAATGTGTCCCTGACTTCCAGTTAAAAAAAAAAATTTTTTTTAAAGACCTATTTTATTGTTCTTGACAGAGAGACAGAGACAAAGACGGAGAGAAGGGGGAGAGCCCAGAGCAGCCCCCACAGCTGCACGTCATCAGCTCTCCACACGGCCTTCTTCCACACAGGTGGGCTGGGACCATACAGTGCGAGAACAGAGTCGAAGGCCTCCCACATGGGAAACACACCCCAGCCCAGCATATGGGTCTGCATGGGCTGGGGCCAGGACTGGACCCTCAAACCCCAGGGCTGCAGTGAGCACGCAACCCGCTGAAACATCCCAGCCTCCTGACTTCCACTCTTGCCAAGTTTTTTTTTTTTTTTTTAAGATTTATTGTTTGAGAGGAGAGAGAGAAGGGGAGAGAACCCAGAGCAGTCTCCATAGTTGTACATCATTAGTTGTGACATGGTTTTATTTCACATGGAGTGGGAACTGATCCAGGGGCTTCACACATGGGAGGCGAGAAACTGCTGCCATGCCATCCTGGTGGTTACCATTTGTGCTGCAGTTCTGCATGTGGGGTTGCATGGACCCGGGCTGTGAATTGAACCCCAGACCTCTAATTGTGAGGCAAGTGCCCAACTGCTGAGTTATCCCAGCATCCCCCACTCTTGACAAGTTTAACACAGATTAAATGTTTGTGCATTGCTCTAACTCAAGCTCTGACATTCTTGCGACAGCACATAAAAACACAATGTCACTGAGCAAGACACTGCCACATGTCTACATGAACACAGCTGTGACACTGGTATACCAAGGCTATAAAACCGTACCCAGTTGTTTGTACAGTGCTGCTAACATAAGTGCATGGTGGCAAGTTCACAAATTTGTCAGATCTCGTAAGCACAGGCTAAAGCAGTCACTGTAAACCACAAATACTTGTCTCATCTTGGCTACAGAG
This sequence comes from Craseonycteris thonglongyai, assembly GCA_004027555.1. Classification (NCBI taxonomy): domain Eukaryota; kingdom Metazoa; phylum Chordata; class Mammalia; order Chiroptera; family Craseonycteridae; genus Craseonycteris; species Craseonycteris thonglongyai. The sequence goes on along the minus strand of PVKE010027981.1, from coordinate 12,315 downwards.
TATTGGCTTTTTCTTTTTTTTTTTTTACCAATTGCTTTAAGTATGTTTCATTCCTCCCTCCTTGATGAATTTAAGATGTGCAGTCATAGAATTATCACTTCCTGACAGCACCCAATCCAGATCGATCCTTCCTTGAACCACTCCCCACATGGGCCAGATCACCTAACATAAGCCCTAAGCCTATCATTCCCAACCCACCTAAGTGAGATAACCTCTGTAGTTAATGGACCCACTTTTAACTACAGGTGGCCTTGGGCTGGAAGGGCAGACACTTTGTGGTCTCATTTTAGCAGGGAGTGGCTGACAGAGGATGTCCATCCTATCATGTTTCCATCTGCTGAGCCCAACATTCTGCTTAGTGCATGGCTGCCCGAGTAGGCCTTTCCAAACCTCACTGACAGCTAGGTATTGGCCACAGGACTACCGGTAAGTTGTGGCTGGTGGCATACAAGTATGCGCTGCATATTAGCACTGGGGAAATTTCCTCCAAGACAGATGGTGTGCTCTGCCCTGAGGCTTGGAGCATAGAATAGCAAAAGATAACTTCACTTTTGACTATGAATAGTATGGCCTGACCCCAGGAACCACGATGAAAGTTGGGGTTCTGAATACCCAAGAACTTTGTGGGACATGATTGTCACTCATGCCTTGGACTACCTCTGGACTTGTGAAATAAAATTTTTAAAAAGATTTATTTTTTGATAGAGAAAAGGGGGAGTACCCAGAGCAATCTCCATAGTTGCATGTCAAGTTTTCTAGTTTCTTCATTTACACATGGGTGCAGGGTTGCGCTGAGCAGGAACTGGACAGGGGGCCTCCACATGGGAAGCATGCCCAGTGAGAACCAAACTGGGGCTGTATCCCAGTTCAGGATATGGGTCACCATGGGCTGGGGCTTATTCCTTGGACCTGAGGGCTGCAAGATGAGCACTCAACACCCTGAGCCATCCTGGTATCCCCAACTGAAATAATTTTCTAATCTTCAACTCCAAGTGTGGCCAGCTCTGTACACTACAAATTGATCTTTTTGAAAAACTAATCTGTGATACTGACATGCCTGAACTCATAAAACTTTAGCCTATCTTAAAAGAGCCAAAACCTTGGGTTCTGCAAAGTCCCAAGTTCTAATTCCTTTCTCCTTCCCACCCCTTAGCAAACACCTTTCCCTGGACCACTCTCCTACCTTGCCTCCTATATGTCCTTCAGTTGTCATCTTCCAAGGTTCCCTGTATTTCATACTCCCCCTTTTATCATGTCTTGCTTCCTTACAGCATTATTGTTGTTACAGACAAATGTTAATGTTACATGTATCTGTGATTTCTCGATGTGTCTTCCCCTGTAAATTTTCAATTCATTGGTTTTAGATGTTACCTCTAGTGCCTAGGACATTGCCTGGCCCACAGGCACTCTATAAATATATTTATTGAAAGACTGCTTAGCCATTACTACTCTGTAGATATCAAACCACACACAAGCAAAATGTTTAAAAGACTCCATGGAGACCTAGCTACTTTATCCTTGAACATAATGTATGCTGGTCTGATTAGTGGGACTCCCACTGGTTCCTCAGACTGGAAGAAACTTAAGCTTCCTTTCTCCATTACCACTGTTTGTGAACTAAACAAACAATCCAACAAGAATAGCCTTGTATGCACCTCCAGGTAACTGGGACACACACAGGGATTAAAGAAATTGCTTGTTTCCACTGTGTTTATTACTAATGTAAGAAACCTAATTTTCAGTTCTCCAATGGCTCTCATCCCTTCCTCTTGCCCATGCCACTCCTGACCCATTCCTCAGGGCCAGTTCAGAACTTACTGTTTAACTCTTATTTTCACAGAAAACAACCAGTGCCTGGGATGGAGGGGAAGGTTGGAAGGTGACAGTACTGTCTAGGTTCCACCCAAAGGCAGGCCAGATGGAGCCTCACAATGATGTAGTCTAAGTAAAATGGGCTGGAGATAGGCTAGGCCCACCAGAGGCTGTAGTGTAGAGGACACCTCATGGGTCTGTCAAACCCAGAAAAACTGACACCAAAAGAATGCAGAGGACCAGGAAGGCAGGGAAATCTAGAAAGTACGAAGGGTCTCACTTGTTCTGGCCCTTGTGTTGGGAAGTCACAAATATGCCACGGACACTGAGAAAGGCTACAAGGGGAGCACAGTTCCACAAAGCACAGTGATCACAGACCATAGCGGAGGGGACCATGCAACTGATGCAGAAACAATGAAACCAAAAGAAAGGAGAGTGGCCTTTCACGGAGAGACTCTGTACCAGTCATCCAGACTTGACCCCAGGTCAGACAATCTGGTGAGTTTCAGAGCTTCTGACAACATGGGGAAGTAGGGACACCAGGTTAAAAGAACTTAAAATGAGCAACTAGAAGGGAATGGTAGGAAACTGCTCCAGGGCTCAGGAATGGAGTGCAGTACTGGGGGTTGTGCACAAGCAGCAGCACCAAATAGGTTTCCTGTTCAGCAGTCAGTTGACAAGGGATAGGATCCAGGGGGGAAAGTGAACAGAGATGGGGTCCTGAAGGCAAGTCCCTGGAGGCTGGATCAGGAGAGAGTGCACCCTGTGCACCAGTGATGGAAAACAATTCTGGACCCCAGATGGGGTGCTGCTGTGTGGGGGTGGGTGCCACTGACTGAGGGTAGTGAAACAGCTGCATTACAGCCATCAAAGGGCCACACGGAAGTATATAGCCGCCAGGTCACAGAGGGCTCCTTTTCATTCAGATGGAAAGGCAGTCTCACAGAGGAGGTCCATTGATGCCTGGGTGGTAGAAGGCACAGAGGTCCTCATATCGACAGTGGCCCTTTTGGGCAAAGTGTCGGCAGACAGGGCGATGAGATTTGTCTGTGAACATTGAAAATCAGAGTTTAAAATGTTGAGTAAGAGAAAACAAATGTAACAAGAAGCAGAGACAGAGAGGGTAGTCGATCAGATCACCTGCTGTCTACCATTTCCAGGTATTTTAGGATGGCAGTCTTGCTCCTGGGAGTAAAAAACATTCAGGGCTACTCCTGCTTCAAAAGGACAAAGGAGGAAGCTGGGATGGCTCAGCGGGTTAAGTGCTCGCTTTGCAGTCCTGGAGACCAGGGATCGAATCCTGGCTCCGGCCCATGCAGACCCATATGCTGAACTGGGGTGTGCCCCCAGTTCAGTTCTTGCCAGGGCCTATGCAGGAGGCTCCTGGCCCAGTTCCTGCCCTGTGCAGCCCTGCACCCACCTGTGGAGTGAAACTACATGGAAAACTAATGCTGTCAACTATGGAGACTGCTCTGGGCCCACCCCCTTCTCTCTGTCTCTCTGCCTGTTAAAAACCAATAAAAATAAATCTTTAAAAAAGCAACCTGGGTAATTCTCAAAAAAAAAAAGGGACAAAGGACAGGCCAAAAGAGAAGAGTCATGTTCACTCTGGAAGTGATGGGTATTAAATGTATACAGGCATAAAAAAAATGGATCTCACCTTCCTTAATCTGGGGTCTATCATTGGGTGGGCAGGTATTTTTGACAAGCGACCAGCTTTTGAGCCTTCGAGGATGTTTCTGTTCCTTGTGCAGGCCTCCCCTGAAGGGACCAGCATGGCTTGGTCCAGGAAAGGGCGGTTCAGCTTTGAGTCCCCTGCATCCACGACCATATAGGCCAGACTTGGGGCTTGAGCCTCCCCAAGTTGGGCCTCTGCTCCAGGGAGGAGGTGGGAGACTCAGCAGTGGTGGGATCACTGGTCCCCTTGACCGCAGAGGACCTCTGTGAAGAGCTAGAGAGAGAGAGAGAGAGAGAGAGAGAGAGAGAGAGAGAGAGAGAGAGAGAGAGAGAGAGAGAGAGAGAGAGAGAGAGAGAGAGAGAGAGCGAGCGAGCCATGGAAAGGGGATCAATGGCCAGCTTACTCCTGATAAAGCAGCCCTGATTTTTTTGACTTTTTATTGAAGTACATTATACACACAAAAACATATACTAATTCCAAGTGCACAACTCAGTTATCATCAGAGTAAACACACTTGTGCTTCAACCACCCAGGTGAAGAGATAGGACCTTATTAGCACTTCAGAAGTCACCCCCCTCGTGCTCCACCTCTCCCACTACTCCACCCTCCTCCCCAGAGGTCACTGCTGTTCTGACTTCTAACACCATAGGTTAGTTTTTGCCTGTTTTTGAACTTTGCATAAATGGAATCATACAGTCTGCATTCTTTTGTGTCTGGCTCCTTTGGCTCAACATCATGTTTGTGAGAGTCATCCAGGTTGCCTGTAGCAGGAGTTCGTTGGCTTTCATTGCAGTGTAGTATCCCATTGCATGCACACACAACAATTTATTTATCCATTCTACTGATGGTAGACATGTGGGTGGATTCCAGTTTGGGGCTATAACGAAAAATGCTGCTATGAACATTTTTATACATGTCTTTGTTACACATATGTATGCATTTCTGTTGAGTACCTAGTAGCGGTACTATTGAGTCCTAGAGTATATGTATGCTCGTTTAATAGATAAACTTTTTTCCAAAGTGGTTGTACTAATTTATACCCCCACCAGCAGTTAGTTGTTCTGTTGCCTTGACAACACCTTGGCATTGTCAATCTTTCATTTTTGCCATGTTGTGTGAATTTTTTTTCATGTGTGTAGAATAGGTAACAAAATTTGCCATGTAAACTATTTTTTAAGTGTACATCTCAGTAAATTCATATTGTTGTACAACAAATCTCCAGTACTTTCTCATCTTCCAATATTAAAACTACAGCTACTAAACACTCCTTTTCCCCCTTAACCCAGTTCCTGGCAAGTAACCACCATTCTACTTTGTGTCTATGAATTTAACTACTTCAGATACCTATTAGTGTAGTCATACAGTACTTGTCTTTTTGTGACTGCTTACTTCACTTAGCATAATCACCTCAAGGTTCATCTGTGCTGTAGCATGTGGCACGACTGCCTTACCTTTTGAGAGGCTGAATAATATTCCACTATATAAATATATATGTATTAACATGTATATACATATAATAAACAAAATGTATTATCTACTCATCATTCAACAGACATTTGGATTGCTTCTATCTCTACTATTGTGAATAGTGCTGCCAATGTACATGGGTGTGCAAGTACTTCTTCAAGATCCTGCTTTCCATTCTTTTGGAAATACCCAGAAATGGGATTGCAGGATCATACAGTACGTAGTTCTACTTTAAATTTCTCAAGGAGCCTCCATACTGTTTTCCATAGTGGTTGTACCATTGTACAATCCCACCAATAGTAGTACATAAGGGTTTCAGTTTCAAAGTGGTATGCTTTTATGTTGCATTTAAAGGGTGTCCCAAAATTCACACAAGATTTGAATTTTGCGTCATTTGTGCGATAGTGTTGCCAATGAAAAAAAAAGCATGACAGCTGACAGTTCAGGGTTATTAAAAATGGAGTGCTATGCGAAAGAATAACGTGTTTTTCATTGTTGAGCAATGAAAATTTACAATTTTTAATTATAAACCTGTGTTTTCTATCAAAATTACTTCTTGCATGAATTTTGGGACACCCTTTATTTGTAAACTAATGATGTTCTTGTTCGCATATTTTTTGGTTATTTAGGTCAAGGTTTTTATGAGGTGGTTATTCTGGTCTTTGCCCATTTTTGTAACAGGTCGTCTAAAAGAGTTCTTTATATATTCTAGAATGAGCTCTTTATTGGTTACATTTGTTGCAAATACCTTCTACTCTGTGGCTCCCTGTTAATTTCTTAACGGTGCCATTTGATTAACAGAAGTTTATATTTTCTGATGTACCGTAGTTCAGTTTATAAATCTTCCTTTATGGTTAATGTGTTTCCTGTTTAAGAACTCTTATTTACTCTAAGCCCATGAAACATATACCATATTTTTCCAGGTATAAGACACCCTCATGTATAAGATGACCCCTACTCTTCTAAACCCAACATTAAGAAATCAATAGATGAACTTCTGTGTATAAGACAACCCCCAATTTTTGGTCTAACAATTTGATAAAAAGTACCGTCTTACACACATAAAAATACAGTATATTTATTTTCTAGAACTATTTCTTTACCTTTTACACTTGGATCTAGTGTTCACTTCACTTGCATATGGTATGAATAGGTCAAATTTCATCCTTCCCCATGAATATCCAATTAATCCAGCCATCTTTTACTGAAAAGACCACTATTTCAGTTCCATCTTTGTCATAAATGAAGAGTCCATATATGTGTCAGTCAGCTTGTTACTGGATACTTTATACTTCTATTGACTTATATGTCTGTTACTACACTAACACCACACCACCACTACTATAGCTTTACAATAAGTCTTAATATTCAGAGCAAGCCCTCCCACTTCAAGACTATCTTTGCAACCTCTAATCCTGAGATTCTGCATTTCCATATAATAATGCAGAATGTTTATTTCCACAAAAAAGGGGATTATAACTGGTAATGCACTGAATCTACAAATCAATTTGGGAAGAATCAACATTTTGCAATTTGGAGTTTTCCAATCTGTGAATACACAACATCTATTCATTCATTTAGGTAATGAATCCTGATTTTTTGATTTGAAGTCCTTCCTGAGTTTTAGTCCCTCCCTTGCTCCCTTCTCCAGGGGCCTAATCAAAAGATCAGGGCCCCTTCCTCCTCACCTGACTTGGGGTCACCAGGTTTTCCATTGGCCATTGGGGGAGGGCCCAGAAGGCTGGGTGGTCCTAAGAGTAGACATGAAAATATGGTCATCATAATGGACTAAAGGACTGATGATCCTCTTCTTATGGGTTTGTTTTATTGCTCATTTCTTAATCCAATCAGTAAAGCCAAGTATATTCTCAGCAGCGTTCCAAGTTTTCACCCTATCTATCTGCTCTTTCCTCTTAAAAGTTTTCAGCATTTGCAAAACATGGCGGCTCAGTCAAGGGGGATACGTACAATTTTCTCTTTTGCTGACATTGGCGCTATACCAAACATCTAGAAGTAATCCCACCCCTCTTTAACTGCTGGCTAATCAGGCAACCCCCACCCCTCCCCCTCCCCCCCATGTAGTTTAGAGAAGGGAACACTTCCACCTTCCCTGTGAAAGTCTGGACACAAGTTGTTATCCCAGGCATCGCATCCTGCAACCTCTCTAGGGCCGTTCTGCGGCGGCGCACACGAGCTCTTTATCCTCTCCTCACTGCCTTCTCTAGAAAGGTTTAGGGGCCAGACTGAAGTTGAGGGTTCAAGGGAGAGAACACTTCTTTCAGGGATCCATCTGGGACAGGACCCCTCAGCCCCGCCCCAGCCCCCTTCCTCCTTCCACTGGTGCCCACTCCCCCGCACCTTTTCAGCCCCCAACCGCTCGCGCCGACTGGCTGACCAGAATGTGCATACTGCTCCTGGGCTTCTTACCGATGGGAATTCCATCTTCATCGTCTTCAGTCTTTTCCCGCTTTGGCACTAGGAGCTGCTGCTGCGGCTGCTGCTGCTGCTGCTGCTGCTGCTGTTGATTCCGCTTCTTTCGTCTCGGCATCGTGGTTGCGGCAATGGCTGCAGCGGGATTTGGAGGGCAGTGAGGAGGGGACTTGCTGAGATTGTTTCCGCTTCCGGGGGGCGTGGACCTGAGGCTGGGGCTCCCGCCATTTAACTTTCCGGAGGCTGCGGGATTTGTGCAGCTGGTTTTCGCGTCACCTGCCTCCCTCTGCCAGGCAATCGCAAGCCTTCCCTTCGTTGCGTTTATATTAATGCTTAAAAAATTCCTTTCTTCTCTCGCTGGAAACTCCACAGCCGGCTCCACAGCGTACAGTAGTGTTCTCAGGGCACTCGGGCCAGGTCTGAGAAGAGGGCTGTCGCACTCTGAGATCGCCACATCCGGTTCCCGGTTACTATGGTAACAGCTGCTGGCACAACTTGGTGACCTCTGACCTCTCTCCCAAAGTCCTTGTCCCACCTGGGCTTCCTTCCTCGCCCACGCTTGCCCTTGTGATTTATAAACCTTCTTGTCATCCCTCCCACCAGAAATTTGGGTCCCAGCAGGGTGGTGCCCAGGACGCTTCAGACCGCCACCGCTCCTTCAGACCTCTGACCCTGCCCCCACTGTAACGCAGCAACTGGGCTCCATCACGGGCGCGCAGTCTCGGCTTCCACTCAGGTCAAGCCCGGGAACTGGAAAGCAGCTCCTGGGTTGTCCACGCCTTTCTCTCTTCCATGTGGTAGAACCCGCCTCCCGCTCCACCGCCCCCTTCCAGGTGAGTGGTAGCTTCTCCCAGGAGCGTAAGGTGGTGATGATACGAGTCCCCCTCTTCCAAGCGCAAGTTGGTAGCGTCCATGACGACGCCAGCCCAGTCCTCCCACGCGCCCTCCTTGAGGCCGCTGCACCTTTTCGGCGCCACTGGTTCTCCTGTGCGGGGAGCCCACCCCATATTATCTCGCCTAGCTGCCAGAGGAGGGGAGTGACTGTATTTCCCCCCTCTTCCTCCTTCCAGCCCAGCTACTGGCGCAAAAACGGCCGGGCCCGCCCGCTTACGTCACCTTATAGCCCCGCCCCCTCGAGGGTCCCGGGCCCTTGCGGCTGGGGCTGCCCGGGGAGTGTGTAGTCAGTTGAGGCGGCGGGAGATCGGCGGAGGGCGGGCCAGGTGACTGGTCCGGGCCATGCCGAGGAAGAAGCCCTTTAGCGTGAAACAGAAGAAAAAGCAGTTGCAGGACAAACGGGAGCGGAAGCGAGGTCAGTGCGGGAGCTAGAGGAGGGGGCGGGGCTCGGGTTCTCGCACATCTGAAAGGAGGGGTGTGCTTACTGCGCCTCTGGGGGGGCGTGGGAAGGGGTGGTGGCCGCTTGCCGCAGGAGGATTCTCTCACCCGAGTCCCCCTACATGGGAGGGGTGGGGGAAGGATGGAGAGTTGGGGGAGGGGAGCCCCTCCAGCTCCAATGGGCGCCATCCTCCCAGATCCCTGGAGGAGTGACTACCCCCACGCACATCTAGGAAGGTCCTGAGCTGGGTGGCTGGGAGCATCACGCCTCAGAAGAAGTGGGGTGGGGTGAGGGGGAACCAGATCAACCAGGAGGGGTGGTCGTTTGGCCCAAGAGCCAGCCAGCTCTGGCGTCACCGGCGCCTCCCCGCAGGGCTCCAAGATGGGCTGCGATCCAGTTCCAACAGCCGCAGCGGGAGCCGGGAGAGGCGGGAGGAGCAGACAGACACCTCGGATGGGGAGTCTGTGACCCATCACATCCGTAGGCTCAACCAGCAGCCTTCCCAGGGGCTGGGTTTGCGAGGCTATGACCCAAATCGGTAAGAGTGGGCCCGGGTTGGGGGGAAAGCCACTGGAGGTGTGGCTGGGGTGCCGATGTTCTCCACAGGACACTGAGTTCAGGGAAGTTAGGCCCCAATCATCCCTTCTGAAGGGCTGAGAGAGTTTGGCTTTTAGAAGGGCAAAGCTTAGGGGAAGGCCGAATATTGCAGAAAGGGACTGGGGGGCAGAGGGGGAACTACTCAGAGAGTCAAACAACCTTGGAGATAAAGCTTTGCAAAGTTGTCTGCCCGGGAGGGGAGTTTTTTGTGGCCACAGGATTGTGATGGATGCTGTGTCCCTGTCCCATTAGATACCGGCTGCATTTTGAGCGGGACAGCAGGGAGGAGGTGGAGAGGAGGAAGAGAGCAGCCCGGGAGCAGGTGCTACAGCCAGTCAGTGCAGAAGTGCTAGAGCTGGACATCAGGGAGGTCTACCAGCCTGGCTCCGGTGAGTGACAGTTGGCTGTTTGGGGTAGGCACTGGGCTGGGGGAGAAGTGACAGTGAGGAAGATGGGATCTGGAATGCGCCCCAGATTCCTGGAACTATCTGTAGATTACTTGGACTTTTTCTCTATTTTCAAGTTCTGGACTTTCCCCGACGTCCTCCTTGGAGCTATGAGATGTCCAGGGAGCAAGTAATGAGCCAGGAGGAACGGAGCTTCCAGGAATATCTTGCGAAGATTCATGGGGCTTACACATCAGAGAAACTCAGCTACTTTGAACACAACCTGGAGGTGAGAACGGAAAGGGGACAAGAGCAGGGCATGGTGACCCATGCACAAGTTGGTCTAGGCTCAGGTTCTCTTCCCCTGATCTGGTCTTTTCAGACGTGGAGGCAGCTGTGGCGAGTGTTGGAGATGTCTGACATTGTCCTGCTTATCACTGATATCCGACATCCAGTGAGTACTGGGGTGAGGTGGGGAAGCTGGAGCAGGAAGGTTGTTTTTTGTGTTTTTTTTAATTGTTTTTGACAGAGAGAGAGAGAGAGAGAGAGGGTGAGAGAGAGAGAGAGAGAGATACAGAGACTGAGAGAACTGAACTGGGGGAACTCCCCAGTTCAGCACATGGGTCCGCAAGGGCTGGGGCCAGGATTTGATCCTCAGTCCCAGGCGCTGCAAAGTGAGCACTTTACCCACTGAGCCATACCGGCTTCTCCTCAGGAAGGTTTTTGTGGCATCAAGGGTGGAGACAGGAGTTGGGAGACAAAGAGGTATCCTCCTTCATTTCCAGTCTCCTCTGTCCTGATGTCTATAGTTAGGGACTCAGTCCCTTATTCACCAGTGTCACAGCCTGTCATTCCTCCCCTGGTCAACTGAGTCTCCTCTTCTTTATTCCTTTGATGACTACTACATATCCTGTTTTCTAGCTCAGCAGAGCTAAACCAATAGAAAGTCCCAGAGTGGAGCTCCAGTGGGTTCCATGAGAGCAGCTGGAAGCTTCCCCTGCCCTGCCACATCTGTCAGCACGGGACTCACCTGGAATGCTGAGTAGTTAGAGGTTAAGGCTTCAGGGAATGCCGAGATAGTTCAGGGGGTTAAGTGCTCGCTTTGCAGTCCAAGGGTCCAAGGATTGAGTCCCAGCCCTGGCCCGTGGGGCCCCCAGTTCAGTTCTTGCTGGGGTGAGCTTTCCATGTGGGAGGCCCCTGATTCAGCCCTCATCTCAGGGGCATGCTTCTCATGTGGGAGGCCCCTGCCTGGTTCCTGCCCTGAACGGCCCCCAGCCCACCTGTGTGGAATGAAGCTGTCAAAAATGGATGACATACAACTATGGAGACTGCTCTGGGCCCTCCTCCTTCTCTCTGTCAAAAACAATAAAAGTAAATTAAAAAAAACACACAAAAAAGGCTCCAGACTGCTGGCTGGCCACTGTATGAGCCTCCTCTGTCATTTCATTGTTGTCCTCCAGTGGGAGAAAGGGAGGTCTGTGGGGACATTAGGTTGGAGGTCCTTAATGGCAAGCACACACATCCTCCTGCACAAATGCACGGGAATTATTTATTCCTGCTTTGTCTTCCTGGTTCAGTTTGGCTGATTGACCATTTTGGCCCAAGAATCTGCTTCTACCAGGGTCTTGTCTCCAAGCTATGCCTGCTGATTAGGGAGCTGGAGGCAGAGGACACTGAGCTGACCTCCCAATCCTCATCCCCTTGCCACCTCTGTCCCAGGTTGTGAATTTCCCGCCAGCACTTTACGAGTACGTGACTGGAGAACTCGGGCTGGCCCTGGTGCTGGTCCTAAACAAGGTGGACCTGGCCCCGCCGGCCCTCGTCATTGCCTGGAAGCATTACTTCCACCAACACTTTCCCCAGCTCCATATTGTCCTTTTCACCTCTTTCCCTCGGGACCCTCGCACTCCACAGGACCCTAGTAGTGGTGAGTGGCAATGATGAGAGGGTAGCATGGGAGAAGTGGGGTGGCAGGGAACAAAGGGGAGAACAAAGAGGCTTGTTGACAAGGAGGTGTCTGATCTTGGGCCTAAGGGTGGTGAGAGACATGGGGTGTGCTAACTCTTTTGTGCCCTCTGATTTCAGTCTTGAAGAAGAGTCGGAGGCGGGGGAGAGGATGGACTCGGGCCCTGGGGCCAGAGCTGTTGCTGAGAGCCTGTGAAGCCATCACAGCAGGGAAAGGTTTGTGCCCCTTAGAGGGAGATACAGCAGGCCCTGGGGAAGACCCAATGCCTAGAGTCATTTTGCTCACCTTTCCTGAAGTCAACCCCTCTCATGGAGACGGGTGAGGGACCAGGGGGAGTGACAGGAGAGGCAGCAGGTAGGCAGGATCCCAGGGTAGCTGCCTTCAGGCTTTCCAGGACTCTTCAGAAAATGAATGTGGGGAAAGCGGGGACGGCTCAGCGGGTTGAGTGCTCGCTTTGAGGCCATGAGGACCGAGGATCGAATCCCGGCTCCGGCCCAGGCAGGACCCACGTGCTGAACTGCGGAGTTCCCACAGTTTGGTTCTCTAACTGTCTCTGTCTCTGTCTCTGTCTCTCTCTCTATCTGTCAAAAAGTAAAATAGAAATAACTATGCACTGAAGACAAAAAGATAATTTCTCTCTATAAAT
>PVKE010027980.1:0-21233 GCA_004027555.1 Craseonycteris thonglongyai | reverse complement strand
CTACATTTTAAAATTCACTGCAGAGAAGAAGTACCTATTTATTTATTTCTAAAGGGATAGCTTGAGCAAGGACATCAGTTCATTAGAATTCTACTTTTGTTCCCCACCACCTCTCCTTAATAGGCAAGGAACACGTGTTATTTTTCTCCTTTGTGCATTTCAGTTCACAAGAAAGTGGTGGAATCTCTTTTCCCCATTTTCTTGGAAATCTCAGACCTTTTCTTTGCCCCTTTTGCACTTCTCTGACTCCTAGAAAAGTGAAGACACAACCCTTCAATTTTAAGAAGCTCCGGAATTCTTACTAAATTTCTATGGATCACTCTTTTTCTGCCTCTTACAAAAAAGAAATAGATCATCACTTTCATTTGATTAAAAAAAAACAAAACATGTTATTTACTCTAAGGAAAAACTATGTGATGGCCTTAGCAGGCAGTCATGGCTTGTGTGATTTAAACTGAACACTCTTTCTCTCTGCTACTCTTAATACTTAATTCAGAAAAATATTCTGTGTATAACTTGATGGCCACAATCATTTACAATCTTTGGACACAAAAAAGAAAACTAGAGTACAATATATGTCTTGTTTTCATTTAAAGTTTGATTATTATGAAAAATTAATTCAAGTTTATTAAATAGAGTGACTTAGTAAAGTAAAGAAAATTGTAGAAAATGACTACCCGGAGAAATGAAATATGCCATTTGGCATATTTTATTGTAGTCTTTTTTCTATCCATATATTTCTGTGCTTTAAAAAAAATCATAATTTTGGTCATACAGAGTACAGTGAAGAATAAATTTTAATTATGCTAAGTAGTTTAGATCAATGGGACTTGCAAAGGGAAAAAGCATACAGAAAATTAAGACCCAAAATATAATTTAAGAATTTCCAAAGACTGTATGTCATCTCCCTGATCTCTCTGTAATGACCCCTGAGGAAGCTCTCTGTAACTACTTTTATCTTGGATGCACATTTATACACACTGTCAAACACTGAGAAAGAAAAGGGAGACATCAGGATTTAGCTGATCCTCACCCTGAGCCCTCAGTCTGATCCTGGAAAGGTCTGTATGCCATGTCCAGCCCATGCACATTCACATTCGTTCTCTTGGCTTCCTCCCAACTCACATTTCTGCAAGGAAAGCAGTATCTCAGGGAGGCGAGAAGTGTCTCAGAATAAAAATAAAGATCATTGGTTGAGGTTATATGAAAATGGCTTCATAAATCCACAAGATATGCCCTGGAAGAGACTCCAATATGTGATCTGCTTTTGAAAGACATGAGGGAATGGTGATTTATTCTATCTAAGGTGTTTCAAACAAATTCTTCAGCATCTCTATGGAAAAGCCAAAGGAGAAAAAAAGAACAAATAAAAATACTCCCATCATGACCTACCTATTGGTTCATTGCCTATTAGAATGGAACCCACTCACCTACCTTGCAAGGAAACTGCCAATTCTGCTGTTAATGTTATTAATTTAAATTGAGTGCTAACTATAATAGATATGATTAAAGATAGATAGAATTAGACATTGTCTCCGCTCATTAATTCTGCTTCCTGGTGGATAGTTCTCTGCCCATGATGTTCACAGCTTGCTAGGTGAACAGGACAGAGTTAAAAATGTTTCATGAGGCTGATCATTATCATGATTTCCAATTAATACTTTGCGTGCACATGGGGTGCATAATGCCATGCCAGGTCCCTAAGAAGAATGATAGAAATTAATTAAAGACCTTGAAGAAACATCAGATATAAAGGGCAGGTACCACCTCAAGAAAGGAAAGATAACAAGTAAATGATTTTAAGAATGTTTGTTCATGTGAGGCTATTTTCAAAACTTTACATAGGTTAAACTGTAATGTAACAAAGAGGGGAGAAATGGTTCATGGGGGAAAGGAGAAAAAAAATAAAGAACAGAAAATAATGACTTGGAAATCCCTATTTACAAAAGAAAAAACAAAGATAAGGAAGTGTCAGTTAAGAATGTTTCAATCACAAGTTATAGAAATCCAGCTAAACTTAGCTTAATGGGAAGCAAAGCAGAATTGATTGGCTCACGTAAGTAAGTCACAGGTCAGGCTCAAGTGTAGTTTGATCCAGGACATAAGCACTGTCCCTGGGTTGAATTCTACTTTTTTTCATGGTTACCTTTGTTCACTCAGTCTTCATTCCACAGCAGCAAAGCTGTCAGAGCATCTGCTGCTTCCTATCACCTCGCTCAGATTCAGGAGCATGAGTAAAGCATCAGTCTAAGGAATGAAAGCCACACTGCACAGGCTGCCTCCTTTTCTCCCAGCAGGACAGCAGTTGTATTCGCTCTTCTATGCTCACATGCGACCCCTGAGTGCACCAATATGGCTTCTGTTATGTAATTATCTGAATGGCCAGCTCTAAGTAAAACACCTGTCTTGGAGATACAGCTTAGATTTGCATCACCCAACCCTAAGGACTAAGACAGGGGTTGGAGCTTTCATTTATGTAAGTGGGAATGAACAACAACAACAACAAAAGAAACAAAAACAGTAAACATTTACTACAAGACGTATGTAAGTGGAAGAAAGAAAAGACAGGGGCAAGATGAGTCTCCTGCTTTAAATTTGATCTTGGCTTTGGGGAAGCTGGGATGGCTCAGTGGGTTAAGCACTCACGTTGCAGCGCCGGGTACCCAGGATCAAACCCTGGGCCTGGGATCCAGGATCAAATCCCGGCCCCGGCCCCAGCTCGTGCAGACCCATATGCTGAGCTGGGGAGTGCCCCCAGTTCAGCTCTCTCTCTCTCATTCTCTCTCTCTCTTTGTCAAAAACAATAAAAATAAATAAACTTGATCTTGTATTTTCTAACATTATAATTATATCATATCAAAACCACAAACTTTGCTACTGCCACATCCCCAAAATCCTCTGCAGAATAACTAGTGAATTACAATCACTTATTAATGCTATTTTCTAAATGATCTAAAATTCAGTTTCTGAAATTGTTAACAGTAGTTCCATCTAGGGGTGATAATGAATGAGCACAGGGATACACTATATTTGCTTCCTTTTTCTTCTTCTTCTTCTTTTTTTTTTACAATCAGCATATGTTGTCTTATAATTTGACAGAAAGCAAAAATAACGACAGAATTGACATCCTTCATACCGGAATGAAAATACAAACCAAGGCCATGCTCTAACAAGGTCATACGGCACGTCTTCCTGGAATGCGTTATGTAAAAGGCCAGCCTCCAGGTATGTGTCGCCTCAAAGAGGCACCTGGGTTTAGCTCTGTGTTGCTGTGTTCTGTGCCCCTTCATACCCTTTGCTTTATGCTTCCTCTACCTGTCTGGCTCTTGTCTCTGGGCCCCCGGGGCCTGGGGCTGCCCAGTGCTGCAGCAGTGGGAGATTTTAGCACCTGCTTTTTGAAAAGAATCATAGCTTTCACTTTTGGTTCTAGCTGAACAGCGACCCCACCTAGTATGTTACCTGAGGTGATGGGATAACAATCTGTCACAAGCTCTTTGACAGCAGCAGGTCCAAGGACTCACTATTTCACCAACTGAGGTCCCCAGACCTTGAATTCTCTACCAGCATTGTGCTTTACTTAAAGGAGACGAGCCTCAAAGATGGGCTAGTAAATACTTATTAATCAATTTGAGAAGGTTAATTTGTGGAAGGCAACTTGGAAATTAAATATCTTATTGTTTCCTTGGTGGTTGTGTTTTAACTTCTAAAATATCTAATATACTTATCTGAATCTGCTAACAGAGTTATTATATCTGTCCCAAGAATTCTGTAGGATATTTTACAAAGATAAAACCTATGGTTTGAGAAAATGTAAACAAAATAAACTAAATATTCAGATTTTCAATTACTGAAATAATTTCCTTTGGCTTCATTTTCAATGAATCCTACAACATTAATCTAGAAAGAATTTTGCCTAACTGAATCTAAGGGCCTGCAGTACTCATTCATATATTAATTCTTTTGACCACATAAAATTCATCAAATGCATTCTGTGCTGATGATGAAATAGCAAGAGGCCCAATTACAATGTTTGTCTCCAAGCAGCTTCTAATCCAGTGAGTAAGGTGTACATGGAGGTTGATGATCACAGATGGCACCTAACATCTTTTACTTGGTCATTCTGAAAGGTTGGTTAGGCTTCCATCCATTCTTGTCCAAGTGCACATGTGATGCTTAAGCCCTGTGCACACATTAAGTTAACTTACAAATATGTCTTCAGGGTCTAGCTCTTGCTTTATCAGGATTCAGCAATCACCCATAACTCATGCTCCAGGCACCTCCCAGAACGTATCTCAAGCCAGAAACCTGTATGTGTGTATATATGTGGGTGTTCATTTATCCACGGTGACAGAGTTTGGGCTCAGATCAAGAAAATGCTATTTCACACAGAAAGCAGAGGGAATGACTGTATCCGGCTTTCCCCACAAGGTCATAAAATATACTTCATAAAAATAAAGAACAATCAGTGGTAATGTGGCCTCCTTTATTGTGATGTAGTGTTCATTTGGAAAGAGGATGAATTTGCATGGGCTCTCACGCTGTTCTACAGTTGTTCTCTAAAATGCTCGGTGACACTTTTTGTTTTACGCACTTCCCTTTTGTTTCTAGTGGATTTAATTATTGTGTGAGTGTGCAGAGAGGTTTATATGAGGGGTTCATGCAAATAAAAACTGCATTTCAGAGGAAGGAGGTGGAAGATTTAAGATTCTATAGCAGAACAGGTGAAATTATCTACAAGAAAGTAGAAGCATTGTAGGGACCTCCTGAGTGGCAAAGAAAATATTAACATAAGGGTCACATAAAACAAATTTTCAACTGTCTTTGGGGCTGCTAAACAGCACAGAAAGGTGAGATGAAGCATTCAGAACCAAACAGAAACCTAGATATCAGAAAGAAGTCAGAGGAGGGCAGAATGCAAGAGAAATGTGTAAACCAATTTTGCCAGAGGCAGCTGACAATATAAATCTGAACAGCAGGGGGCGCTAGGGCATCACGCTTGTCACAGCCCAGTTTTTCTAAGAAGTTTGTCTCCGGGTTGCAGCCACGTGGATGTGTTAGTGATTCTTACTTTTGTAATAAACAGTCCAGCCGCAGACACTGAGTTGGAGCTTTAATGATCTGTATCTTCCGAAGCCCAGAGCATGACAGCACTTCGTCAGCTCTGTAGAGGCTCTATCTGCCAGCAAATGTAGGTTTGAATGAATTTACCTTCAGGCCAGTTGCTTGTCCTCCTAAATTTATGAGTTCGGATTCTGAAAGAAGTCATCCTTATCTTTGGTTAATTGACAGAAGACCTCTGAGACCCAGACACATACAGCAGAGAAATTTTTTTCTAAACAGCAGAGGTGGTGTATTTAGTCCTTCAAAGGCATGCACATCAGCTCTTTCATATTAACCTGCCCTAATTTTCCTTCCTGTCTCCCATAAACGAGTGTATAAGCCAGTGTTTCAGTCTTATCTATATCCCTACATAAAATAGAGTGAACAGTACTTCTGTCTTTTAGATCCATCAAGGTTTAAAAGTCCATGTGCACCCAAAACAAAAAAAATTGGCCCATCTTCTTTTAAAGCTACTAAAGCATATAGACAAACTAATGAGTCAGCTCCCCTATATGCTTTCAAAAAGGTAGCAGAAGTAGGATCCCATAGCAAATCATATCTAGGAGGCATCTCTCAACTGAACTGTTTCTTAAAGTGAAAAGAATTATTGTAACACAAAAAAAGTGTTAGTTTCCTAGGGTTGCCATAACAAATTACCAGAAACTGACTGGCTCAAAGTAATAGAAATGTATTCTCTCAGTGTTCTGGAAACTAGAAGTTCCAAATTAGGTTGTCCACAGAGCCTTGCTCCCTCTGAAAGCTCTTGGAAAGTCTTGCCTTGGGTCTTCGTAGCTCTGGTTGTGGCCACAGGCCCTTGACATTCATGATTTGTGGGCACATTATTCCAATCTCTTTCTCCACCTTCATATCTCTCTCTTTTTTGTGTCTCAATAGCCTCTCCTCTGTTGATAAAGACACCAGTCTTTGGATTTAGGGACTTCCCTAAATCCATTATGATATCATCTCAATCCTTAACTAAATATATCCACACAGACCCTATTTCTAAATAAGATCCCATTCTGAGTTTCTGAGTGGACACATGTTTAGGAGAGATACTACAAACACATAACAAAAGTAAATAATGATGATTTTTAGTGGTTTGGTTTAGTAAAAAAAAAAGAAAAATTAACCAAATATAATTATCTTGAAGATGTAAGAGCAAGAAATAAGCACTTGATAAGACAAGTATGTATATACCAGAGACGGCTTACTTACTATTTATTAATGGAGTTAAAATAGAACTGAAAATAGTTAATTGCTACATGCATAAACTGACAGACAAACTGGATTGCCAAGGATCAAAAAAGTGTGTTTTGATAAATGTATTATAATTGTCCCATTCAAAACCTACGTGCATAAGATATGAAGAAAAGTTGTGTGGAGGCTGAAATTTACAGATTTGCATTTCAGTATTTTCACACATTGGTAGTACAATACATGCTAATTATTTACTTTCTCTGGCACTTTGCTTCTTTATTTTCAAAACTGAGAAGATAATAAGATCTTTGGAATTATTAGAAAATGTGCAGAGGCAAAGGACAAAGGACAAAGAAAGGGGTCACCATAAATGTTAATTTGCCTTCTTTTCTTTCACTTTTTCAAGTATTCGGACTCTTTCTCACCTCACAAACTAATTCATACTTGAAAGGAGCACAAATATCTGCTCATTTGCTACTTCATAAGATGATAATACCAGGTACTTTTCAGGCATTGTCATAATAACAATTTGTCCTGAATCATTATGGAGACATCATGGTAATAGATGTCTTAAGAAAGAAGATAAGTTCAATATTTCGTTGTTTTTTCATGTTATTGAACATCCAGCTTACTGAACAGTTCATTTATTTCACAAATATTTATTGAACAACTAAAACTCTTAGCACAGTATTTGGCATACATTCACTTATTTATTTTTCATTTAGCAAACATAAATTGTATTATTACTCTGCGCTAGTACTATGCTGGACATGGGCCCTGCTCTCGTAGAGCACACTCTGGTCAAGAAAACAGATTCAATCAAATAATCATGTAAATGTACCACCATCGGTATGATGAGGAATGTTAAAAGAGAATTAAATATGTCCTCAGAGTAAAATATTTTGATCTAACCAGAAATGCAAATTAAGTTTACTTAAGGAAGTTAAAAATTGACTAGAAATGGGGGCAACAAGAAGGATTAACTAGAAAAAGAAGTTGAAGAAATTGTGAGAAATTGTGTTCGTATTGGAAGAAAAACAATGTATCAAGGCCTATGGGAGAAGAGAGCCTGTGACATACTAGGTGAACTTTAAATGGTATAACTAAAGCCCCTCTCCCCTCCCCAAAAAACAAACAAACAAATAAAACATGATGCTAGAGGGGTAAGTAGAGCTAAACTATGTAGAGTGGCATAGGTATTCAAGAGAATTAGTTTCATCATAAACCTAAGAATAAAGGAATGACATTAAAAATTTTTAAGCAAGCCAATGAAATACTCCAATTTGGCAGTGGAAAGATCATTCCTGTTGCACTTGAGTTGGAACAGAACAATAATAGATTTAAGTAAACCACTTTGGGAGGCTATTGGAGGTCATATAATTAGCTTAGACCAGAAAGGTGTTCATTTAAAAAGTGAAATTCATAGGATTAAATGCGAGCAATTAAAAAAGAGAGGTGACTCTAACGACTATGATTGACTCAATGACTAGATCCGAAGATTTCTGAGTTGCTTAACTGGTTAGATGGCACTGTCATTCAGTAAGAGAAGAATACTAGAAGGGGACCAGGTTTAGGGCAGAAGATTTTGAGTTGGGTCATTTGGAATAGGTGACGTTGATATATATCCCAGAGGCAATGTCACATAGGAAATTGGGTAAAGGGATCTGGGGCTCAAAAGAGAGGCCTAGACTGTAGTTATTGATCTGATTAAGATTGTTCCAGTGACTTTAAGAGGGAGAAGGGAGAGCCAAGGATTAAAATAAAGATATACCAATATGAGACACATTAAAAGGTGACAGCTAACATGTTCTTCTTAAAATCTCATTGGCCAGTAGAAAGATTGCACATCTTAAAGTAATTTAATGTTATCGATTATCAAAACATAAATCAGGTTTTTTTTAAGATTTAGTTCATTGTTTTTTGAGAGGTAAAAGACAGTGAGAGAATGGCCGAGAGCCCATAGCAGTCTCTACAGTTGTGCATTAGTAGCTGTGACCTAGTCTCATTCCACACAGGTAGATGTGGAGCCATGTGGGGTGGGAACCAAACTGGGGCCCCCCCACATGGGAGGTGAGAACCTTCACCACTATCCTGGTGGTTACCTGTTGTGCCACAGTTCAGCACATAGGCTTGCACAAGGTCCTTGGACCTCGCAGTTGCAAGGCAAGTGCTCAATCGGCTGAGCTATCCTGGCATTCCCATAAACCAGTTTTTTAATTAAATCAATAAATAGACTAAAGTTTCTATTTATATTTTGACATTTTCTGGTTGGACTAAATCTTGAATCAATTTACCTCAAATCGATTTATTCTACACAGATTTACCAAAAGCCCACTCTGCCAGGCATTGTACTAGGCACTGGGACACGGGGCTGAATAGAACACACTCCAACCAGTTCTCAGAGACCATAAGGAGAGATTCTGCAAGTAAAAATGTAATCACTGAATGGGACAAGTGTTAGAATGCATGCTTTAGGGCACCTAAAGTTATACATAATATGAAGGTCATTATGTGACACTTCAGTGAGATTTGGCATAGAGAACCAAGGAGGACTTTACAGTAAGTAATTTTTAAGCTGAGTCGTAAAGAATTAATAGAAAGAAGCCAAGCACACAGGGAAATGGAAGGATTCCAAGAACACAGAAGAATATATTTAAAGGCCCAGAGTCAAGAGCACGATGCTGGAAAATAAAAGCACTTTGATATGACGAGAGTGGGTGGAAAGCTTCATTTCAAGAAGTAGTATATGTTAAATCATAAAAGTCCCAATGAAGTCTTGTTTTACTTCTGTTAAAGAGTTAAGCAAGGAGAAGCCTGATGAATCTATAATTAGAAGGGAGGGATCAAATGAAAATATAAACAGCTTTAGCATGATAAAACATTCCTGGAAGCTTTGCACACTGACATAGGGAACTGCATTTCTCTGAGTAAAGAATTTGCTTCTAGTCTTCATGTGGTATCTAAATAGCACATTATACATAAGTTGGCATATCAAAAAATCCTCTCCATCTACTTGAAAATGTTTTTCTTCCTATGAAGAGCAACTTCATTAATTCATTGATTCCTACCCTTAAAATGAGCCATTTTTGCTCAGAATGAGGGTTTAAAGTGATGAGGATCAGCAGGTGATATGACATTTCAATATAGTATTAACTGTGCTTCTTGTATAAAGTTCTGTGCTTGTTTGATCTCAACACTATGGTCCCATAAACAAGCCCAGCCTATTTTCTGATGGGGAGAGTGTCTGATGATAACAGCTTAATCTGGGAGATACCCAGATTAAGTAACTGAAGTACAAATAGTACTTGAAAACATTTGTGCTAAAATTCATTTTTTCTTACATTATGATCAAACATATACCCGATCTCCCATATACACTGCAGTTTTCTTTCTCCCAAGCAGAGTTCAGACAGTTTTCCCTGTCAGTTGTAAACTTCCTCAACCTGAGGCTATTAGCATTGATAATTAAATAACTGTTCTGTATGAGAAGCATTAAGATGAACACTCTTAAAGAAGCAGTTGGAAAAATACGTATGTATAGGTTAG
This sequence comes from Craseonycteris thonglongyai, assembly GCA_004027555.1. Taxonomy (NCBI): domain Eukaryota; kingdom Metazoa; phylum Chordata; class Mammalia; order Chiroptera; family Craseonycteridae; genus Craseonycteris; species Craseonycteris thonglongyai. The sequence continues at coordinate 11,390 of PVKE010027980.1, read as the reverse complement.
TTGCATGGCTGTTTACCCCTTCCCTAAATTTAAATGAATTCTTCACTCAAGATTATAAACTAAATATTTCCTTTGAGTCCAATTAGCAATGCTGAAAGAAAAAGCAAATCAAGGCTCCGTTCAGCATGCATCAATGTAATGGAAAATCGGGTCTTTTATTCTAGCTTTAATAACTGCAGCTTGATTAGAGGCAAAGAAAAGGCCATGAAGGGAGAAGGGGGGGAAGGAGGACTGCCAAATTAGTTTTGTAAGAATTCTCAACCTGTCTGCGCGAAGGCTCACTATTCACATGCTAATTGAGCCTTTCGGTAAACAGAATGGGTAATCATGGAAGACAAAAACAGACACAGAAAACAAATGAAATACCATTCCCTATCCAAACCAGCATGGCATTTTTCTGATAAGCTTTGGAAGACTTAAAATTTTAAGTCCTTGGGTATTTTTTTTTTCCTGGATAGAGTATAATTAATATAATAAAATAAATATTACACAATCAAATAAAAAATGACAAAGAACTGCTTTGTTTCAACAATGAAGCCAGTCATGTTATAATTAGATAAGAGGATTTATATTCATAGCTATAAACAGGAAAGTAGACCATGAGGCTGGATAAAGGCAAGTTTTTAATTCTGAAAAATTAATTACATGGCATTATTCTTATCAGTACACAGAATGCATTAGTTATACAATTAATAAAAAGATAAAAGGGATTTTTTTTGGGGGGGGGCACTTGTAATGCACATTGGGGCACTTGGTTTTATACCCAGAACTGTCCTTCAGGCATTTCTATAATCTTCTTAAGAGGCAATGTCAAGACCTTAAACCAGTTAGTAAGAATAGTGAATGGAGTGGGTCTTCATGTTAGTGCTTAGACACAATTCGGAAAGGTTATAGATTTCCAAGTAATTGGGATCTAAGGTATAATAGGTTTAATTGGAGGTCGTCTTTAAAAGAACAGCAGGGAGAGAGGCATTGTCAGCAACATGTAGCAGCCAGTAAGAAGTGGAAGCTCACTCCTTCACGACAGGTTTCCTTAAGGATCAAAAAGTGATTATCTTACTACCACAGTGATTTCTCTGTGATTTCGCTTCCATCGTCGGCATAGCTCTGAAAATGCCTTGTGTGCGCTCCGGCTTTATCCTCGAAAACATTTTAAAGCTATAAATAACATTCATAGAAGAAGAAACGTGGTAGGGAAGACAGCTGGCTATCAGGGGCACAGCCACAGGCCAAATCCAGTTTAACAAACGCCAAGCAACTGTCCAAATTCTCTCTCTGTCTCGCAATTGTGTTTTATCAGCTACTCCTTGCAGTAAATGGGCTACCAGCCAGGGAGAGAAAATTTGTTTGGCTTATATACAAATTCTTGACGTAACATACAGCAGGACAGCACAGGCATAGTGTAATAATAGTATTTGATTTGGGTGGCCAGCCAGCAATATCATACATGGGAACAAATATTATCTAAACTTCTTACCCCAAAAGAGATCACTCAGTTACTTTAAGCCCATTTCAAGAACACTTGCAAAAAATGTGGAAATAGTCTTTAAGCACAAATGTGTACAATTTTGGAACAGAACTGCAATGCTATCTATACTGTAATAACAAGGACAACTTTGCAGTTTGGGGTATGGAAGGGGAAAGCTGTAAAAATAGAAAATATAGGCTCACCATGAGCGTTGGTATGTACAGGGTGGCTAAGTGTCTGCCTATACACCATCCCCCACACACACCAGTGTCTCTACCTATCCCCATTCTTTGATTTGCATACTCACTATAAAGTAAAATGAAAATGCTGCTTCAAGCTTCTGTCCCTACAAATCAAATTTTGCATGCTATGATCCCATATAAAAATTTGGGGAGCTACCACTCATCACCACTGCTAAATACCCTCCTCCCATCCCACACACAAGCCACCAATGCCTCTTCTATAGCTAGCTTGACATCTTATTGTTTTCTGCGTTTCTGTCCCTGGGCGTATCAACATTCCAAGGTTAATGATGAGGCACCTTAGAAAATGGTGTTTGTTTAGCTTAACCCCTTAGCATGCAAATTAAATGAAATTTTATGTGTGCAAAATATACTATTAATTTTTCAACTTAACATTTGCAAGTTCAAATACCAGTACTGGATTCACATAGCTTGTAAACGTTGATTCCAAATTTGACACGTTTGGTTGCTATAAATTGCATGCACCCCGGCTGTCCTTTGGATTTCATCAATGACTGACTTATTTAGGGAGACATCGTCATCCAGAGTATATAACTGTTCAAACATATTGTTCAAATATTTGACTATACTTTATACTTTTCATATTTTGTCCTCTTGGCATACAGTTCCATTATCCACACACACACACACACAAATGTGACATAACCAAAAAATGTTTGCGAGGCATAGTTTTTGAAAATATCAGTGTTTCTAATATTGCTCATTTTGACAAGTAAATATCTGTTTTAGATTTTTGTATTTTTGTACTATGACATTGTGATACATAACATTAGGTATGCTTTTATTTAATCACTTGTTACCAGAATCCATTCCTTGTCCCTTTTCCAGTCTGGTCCTTAATCTTTTGGCATGAGTATCTATTTACTTGTATAGTTATCATTTACAAAAAAAAAAAAAAAAATCGCCACTTAGCACTGGATTCAAAACACAAAGAGGCACAGAATTTGCTTCTAGTTCTCCCAAAACTGAAGTGTTTATACCAGCAATTTGGGTAAATGGTTTTATATTTAGGATATTTTATTTTTCTTCCCAATTCCCTTCATCTCCTGAATCAAGTCATCACTGCTTGATTTAGATATAGGTCTTGCTTGCTTATGAATAATACGTTGGATAGGTCTACGTTCACTTGAATTTGAATCTTCTTTTGAATATCAGTCTCACAGTAAATACCCTACTTGGCTTCCAGTGTCACCTTTGTACAAATTCAAAACAGATATCTTAAAAAGATTATTTCTATAATTTACACTTTAGCACTGACTACATATAATTATTTCTTGATAATATTCGCATTATAACTGCACTCAAAGCAAATTAAATCTGTATGGGTCTCAGAGACATCAACGTTTACAATGGCTTAAGAAAACATGACCTATCCGAGTCATCTTTGTATGTCAAGGGGTTAAGGTTATGTTTTAAATGTCTTTCTTTATGGCTGTCTCCATGACCCTAAAACAAACCCCATCTGCAACATGAACCCGCAGTCTATACTAACACCTCAGACATTTTGCTGCAGTTTTTGTTTTTCCTTTTTCTTCCTTCCTTCCTTCCTTCCTTCCTTCCTTCCTTCCTTCCTTCCTTCCTTCCTTCCCTTCCTTCCTTCCTTCCTTCTTTATTTTTTGGTCATCCTGTTCTGGTTGAAAAATTATATGTGAGACTAGACGTGGCAAACACTATAATCGGTTTGATAAGTTCAGGGTCTAAAAATCACATTTCTCCAAACCTTATTATCCTTATTATCAAACTAATGTGCTGTGGCATCTTATCCTTTCTAAATTTCTTGAATTCCTGGCAAACACAATAAAGGAACTGGGTAGTTAGCCAGAGTTCATCGTTTATGGATTTTATCTGTACTTACTTATAAGGAAGTTTTCAATTCTTCTGAGAGTAGGTAGCAAAATGTTCCCCTAAATATTAAGAAATTCCTACTTAACAGGGATACATTTGTTCACAATATGAACAGGGAGGACCTTTTATTTTCCCATTATCTCTCTCACAGTTAATCTAAAAGGGGATGACAGTTGTCATTAAGTCATAAAGGTACTTCTCCACCTTGTTTGTGGGCTGTGATTCTCTTTGGCCAGTAACAGGGAACTGAAAGAGTTGTGTTGGTTCTTACTGAAGCTTTAAGGTTCAATAATTAATCCATTATATTGCCTGTCCCTTGCCAAGGTGTGGGATTTCATTCAAGTGACCTCCAGTGTACATCTCTAGGTCACTATGGCTAGCAGAGCCCCCTACTGGCCCTCATTGGGAATGAGAAAAAAATACACGTGTTGGATTAAACTACTGAGATTTGAGGACTGTTTGTTTCTAAGTATAACCCAGAATATTTTATCTGAGGTACCATCAAAGATCAAGCATATATTCGAATAACTCCAGTTTTTAGTGACCTTCTAGAACAGCACTATGGACTGGGAAAACCACCAAGTCCACAGAGATTAAGGTAGGCTAATAAAAAATGAGACTTCATTAGTAGCAAGCGCTATTCTAAGAGTCTTATCTGAATTGGCATAGTTAATCCTCACAATAGGAGGCAATGATGAAATTAAAACTTCTTAATTTCTAGCTTCCGCGACCCAATATTAGTTGTGCAATATTTAGTTGAATTAAACAAAAATAAAATAAAAAGAAAGAAGATTTTTCAGAACAAAGAAACATACACCATCAGTGCATAGCCACTTAATATTGTCATTTTTTGACATTCTTGAAGACAGTATTTTAGCTATTTGGTAAAGTGCATGTCTAAAAGGAATATTAGGAGATGAATCATACCTTCTTAGATTTTCAGTAATAGTGTGCAGAGAAGACAAAGCAACTGTTATCACAAATATGCTTATTGAAGATCATTATAGGAATTTGATTCCCTTCTTTCAAAGAATGTTTTGAAAGCTAAAAATCATCCTATCACACTTAGAGACATAGAAGTAGTCACTGCTTAAGGATGAGGTGGTTATTTCTTTTGAAAGTTTTGTATGCTATATCTGATAATCATAGCTTCTAATTCTCAAAACAAACTTCTGTTTCGGCATATTTTTTGGGCTTGAACTGGGCCCATGAATGTGTATATTTATATATGCAAATATGAGTGTATGTATCTGTGTATGTAAAATACAAAAGTTTATCCTTTTGCTTTAAAACTTACAAAAGAAAATTTAAACTTCAAATAACCAAATTAGAAGGCAGTTATTCTCGAGATTATTAACAGGCACCATTGACATAATATTGGATACATCCTGTGAGTATAAACAACTGAAGAAAACTTTAACCTCCCCTCTCTTTTATAAACATACATATATGGATAGCTCTAGAGCAACATGCTTTGAAGATTGAATTCCTAGATTCATTCTGTGTATTGGAGAGATGCCCCTCCCAGTAACTCAGAACAAACTGAGAAGATGGCTTGTGTAGAAGAATTTTAGTATAAAGTATTTTATCTGGATTGCTGATTCAATTCTTATAAAGTTGAGTAAGCTTAATTTTTTGCTATTTAAACAGTGTGAAATTTTAGATTTATGCAAGGTACATTTATACGTCCTTCACTCTGCTGGACAAAGGTTTGATGAACATAGTTTGCAGACTCCACTGAGTCAGCCTATATATTACTTACATAAATATTTCCATCTTTAACTATTTTTTGCCAGAATGTCACTACAGGTTTTGTCCACATACCAAGGAGATTAAAAAAGAGCTATAAAAATATAAAGGACATATAAAGTCCTTTATATTCTATTGCCTTCCTTTCTCTCTCAACTCATGCAAGACCATCTACCACATGCAACTGACCCTCCAAGCAATCCAGACATTTTGGAACATTTTAAGCATACCATTTTCTTTTGCATATTTAGTTGTTTTGATTTCACATGTCCTTCTCACCCCTGGATTATCACAGCTACTTCTTACTCATCGTGTGACCCCAGAGCTCTGTAATACCACCTTTTCCAAGAGCACTCCTTGTATTGTTCCAATATGGGTTAGGGACACTGTCAAATTTCATGGCGTGCTGGGCTTTTCTGACTCTACCACACTATTTTGTAATAATTTCAAGGGCTTGCAATCATCATGACAGGACATGATAGGTACCTAACTCAAGCATGAATGAGAGGCCTCCATTGTGACCCTCGTTAAATATATTGTAGTGCTGTTAGCCCGAAATAGGAATGGTTTATATCTTATTTATGGTGTCCATAAAGAAAGAGAGAAAGATAATTGATAATTCTATATTCCAGAGTATTGTAGGCTTTGTGGGAGTACCACTCATGCAGCTTCACAGATCCCTGTACTTAGAAAGGCCCCATGTTTGGGGTTTTATGCTCTGTGGTGACTAGCTACTCTTTTTGTTCATAAAATCAGCCTGAGTGATCTCTCAGACAAGAGGCCACTTTCTTACCTGATGTCTTCTAACAGACTCTTCCATATAAACATTCGTAACCATCCTTTTTGTTAATATTACTGGCTTATATATTCCCAAAGCCTATTGACAACTTATGACCAGCTGGCTACAATCTGTGGCTTTTCTCTCAACTAGCACTTTTTCTTCCACCTAATTGAGTTGTTGGTTCATCATGTCAGCTGAGTTTATTCCCAAGCATGCATGTTTATGTCTGTTCTTGTCATGATCAACATCTTTCAACTGCTGATCCAACCAACATTTAAGTGTGTCTTATACCTGAAGTTGATTTTGTAAGAAATTCTGAATTTCTCACAAATACTTAATTTGTTACTTTTAGTTGTGTGTGTGTGCTATATACATAGTGGTTCAGAGTTTTTTATTTGTTTGTGTCCTCTATTATTTTGTTATTAACTTCTAGAGCAGAAACTAAGATGCTGGATATCTTCGTATCCGTAACACCTACAGTTCAGTCTATCACATAGTAGATGTTCAATAAAATTTAAATGATTAAGTGAAGACATTAGAACTTAAAACTTCTTAAAAGTAAGAAATAGTCTAAATGTATAATGTTTAGGATCAGATCCATAAGACAGCTAAATTTATCCCTTCAATACTACTTAACTTTAAATATATATCTTAAGAAAAAGAAAAGTAGAAATCATAGTAAGATAATATAGTTGTTTTGTTTTGTTTTTCATTTTATAACTTATAACCTGTGATGGGTCTAGCACATGATTTAAGATCAGAGTTGAGCACTGAACCTTTAAAGCAAGTTAGCTGTTACTAAACAATGAGTATTTATTTACCAAGAGGGAAAATGAACAAATCAAGAGAAATGTCTTTCATTGTAATGGAAGTATTTCAGTAGTTATTAGTGTTGTTCTACCTTAGATAACATGTGGTGGGATCTGCCAGCAGATTTTTCAGACAACATTGTAAATAGACAAAGTGTCTCTCAACCTCTCTTGCTCTCTCCATCTCCCCAGCCAAGTTGATAATCATCTTTTTGATCCCTGATTACCTAGTTCCTACTACTTTCTTAAGTGCACCTGTGTCTTACCTTGGTCATTTTATATAGTCTTCTCTATACATTGTTCCCTCTTTACCTCCTCAGAGGATTCAATGCTAACACAATCTTTGAGGCAGCAACTCTGAAGTTTAAGAAAGTAAACTAAATATTTTACCTATTAATTCTGCCATCTTGGATAAGTTACAATCTAAATCTATTTTCTCACCTATAAAACATAAATTATAATACCATCTACCTCACAAGTGTATTAGTTCAGTAAGCCAAAGTACTAAAGTAACAGGGAACACAGAATACGCACTATAATATCAGCTAGTAGTAGGCCTGGGTATTTGACTTTGGGAACACTGGACATCTATGAAATGAGATAAACATTCTCTACCTAACAGGATTGTGTTGATGTGAATTAACATATCTTATGTGCCTTGTAAAGAGTCTAACATATAATAATTTCTATCATAAATACTTGTCTGGAAATACATTTCTTCTTTTTTTTTTTAATATTACCTACTAGAGAATTAATGTCTCCTAAGAAATAAGAAAAGTTGATTAAAAGTTAATGTCACATTCTCACCAACTCAACTTTATAAATGTTCCTTCCTCAAAAAGAATTATGCTGTAATTGTGGGCCATCCTTCCATTCATCTGGTCTTATTTATTCTGTGCTACGTGCCTCTTTATATAGATCGTTATAGTTGTTCCAAGGCAAAATTATTCCAATTTCTTTGAGGTTTCCCCCTTCCCTATTTTCTGCCCCTTTAACCATTTAGACCATCTGTCTGTTGATAATTATTTAACACGTTTTTAAAATATCAAGATTAGATGTTTGCACAACTGCTGTATTATTTTATGCCCAATTTTTGGGATACGAAAGAATTGTTAAATTGTTCAATGGAGGCATTTTATGTTAGAAAATATGAAGGGAGGCAGCTTAATGGTTACGTCCACAAGCCCTAAAGCCTAGCTGCCTGTTCTGAGTCCCTTCTCTGCTCCTTACTTCCTGTAGAACACTAAGCATGTGATTTATTCTCTCTGTTACTTTGTTTTCTCACTGATAAAATGTGATTAATAATAGCATCTATTTTATGGCATTGTTATGAGGATTACATTGATTAATCTTTATCAAACTTTGGAAAGAACATGACAGGATAAGTACTATATATGTGCCTGAAAATTCAATTTATTTAATTTCATAAATAATAGTCTTACACACTAGATATATGGCATCAATTTATGGCATTTCTATCTTGTAGATATTTATGTCCAGCTCAATCTCAAAACCTAGGGGAAAGCCACATTTCTTTATTGATGCTATCTATACTTGTAGTAGTGAGGCATAAATATTCATGATTAAACTCTGCCAGTCCCTATAACTCTGTATGTCTCTCTCTAATTGATACTAAAGATTCTTAAACTAAATATATATATAAGTACATGGTTAATATTAAAAATAAGGATCAGCGAGCATATTAATTATTTATTTTTTAAATAATAATGACCCAAAAAGACACATTAAAAATTAATAATTCCAAATTGACTGTCTAGACTACCTTACACAAAGATGTTGAGGATTATGGGGTTTTTTTTAAATAGTGAATTATTATAGCTAGCTTAAATCATTGAAAAAGAATAACATTATGAAATATAAAACAATTTTATGTATTAAATATCACAACAAAATCATGAAATACTTGAAACTTGAGTTAGCTAATTTAAAATTTAATAGTAGTAAAATGCCAAAATAATAATAATAATAATAATCCAATTTTGAAAGTACAGGCTGGTAAAACAGCTTGAGTAATCTAGTTTCTTTCTTGCTAGATTCTTTTCCTGTTTTTTCTTGTTTTTTATTCTCACTGTTGTACACAAATAGAAAATAGAGGAGTAAACCTGAAACTTTCAAATATTAAAACATACTGTGTACAAAGTCTAACTCAAAATAAGCCTAAGAATACCACATTGATGTTCAAGGTGCGATTTGGATGATAAATAAGGCCATGAGGGTAGAAGTACCCATAGTCTGAATGTGAATGAGGTGGGAAAAAATCAGGTCATGGACAATATGAGAAGATACAACTTCTTCTCCTTTACCCACATAGATCTACTGCCCAAACAGTGGATATCTCAGGCCATTCGTTCTCCAAGTAGTTCCCAGTAATATACCTTCATTTAAAATAACATAAACTCAGTTTGTTTCATATTAAAATTATATTTACATTATCATTCACTTCATACTAAATTCTATTTATAAGCTCTCTCCAGCAAAAAAAGAAAAAAGCAAATGTGTTTCTTATACTGTTATTTATAGCTCTGAATGTTTATAGAGAGAAGATTAAATAAGTAAAGGGAGAGGTGGGTGGAAGAGCAGAGGGTAAGGGAGCAGGAAGAGGACATCAAATATATGGTGATGGATAGAGAACTGACTATGGATGGTGAGCACAGAATGCAATACATAGACAATGTAACATAGAATTGTACACCTGGAATCTATGTAATTTTTACCAACTAATATCATCCCAATAAATTTCACAATTAAAACAAAGACATATTTAGTTCATGTGTAGTCATCAAAAAGAATGAGTCAGCCCTCTAGGTATTGGCATGAAAGGTTGCCCAAGATATATTCAGTGAAAAACTGCAAGTTGGAAAAAAGTAAAAATAATCCTCCTCACTGTATTTTACATATATTTATATTTTATATACTCTATTATTAAAAAATACCTATAATTTGCATTAACAAATACATAAATTTGCATTAAGAGGCTCCCAAACTGTAAACATTTGTGTTTTTTTGAGACTGATATGAGTGAGGAAAACTTTTTAAAATAAATTTTACATTTATTGTTTTCAAATAAGCCAATGCTATTTATCCAATAAAACATGTCTATACATTTAATTATATGTTAAAGTACATAAGTAGTACATCATTTTTGAAAATGGTATGTGGGTGTGTGGTAGTATATGTGTTCACATACATGTGTATATATGTGCATATGTGTATAAGTACCTATAAATTATTGCTTATAGAACATTTTAAAATTTCCCTTCCTGGGTCTCACTTTAGACCTATTGAATGTATCAGAATTATTCTAACTAACTCAAGTGACTGATATCAGACCAGGTTTGAATAGCCAACTTTGAGACTAGCTGTTCTACCTTACATAAAATTGACAATTCATACAATTAATTTTATTCAAGCATGCCTAGATTTCAACTTATTATAAAAGTCCCATGAAATGTGCTATTCTATTTATTATTAAGAGTTTGTTTACAAAAATAAACTAGTTAAAAAAGGTTGTTTGCTACATTAAACAGTACCCACTTTACAAAAAGTTTTAGAAGATATCTTGAGGAATATTATAGTTCACTGATTCAATAAGAATTTAAGGAGTATGTACCATATGCCTCGTTTTGTTCCATGTGGAATGCAAAAGTGAACAAAACAGAAAAAGGAACCATCTTGTGAAGATAACCCTCTCATAAATAACTGCTCAGCTGCTTTTGTTATGATGAATTCTATACTATTGGTTGGAGACCACGCTTTTTGAGAACCAATACTAGAATGCCACTTATTTCCTTTCTTCCATTGGTTGGTACAAAAGTGAGATCCAATCCTGGGGTCATTTTCCTAGCATGAATGTAAGATTTTGGTATGGTAAGTACTAACTTCATAACTGGGATTCTTTAACTTTCCTATCCTAATAACTAGAACACATTTTATCTGGAATTTTATACACATCTATAATACTTGGAAATCCTTCTGGGTAGGTATGGAGAGAAAGATAATGAGATAAAGAGAAAGAACCTGAAGTTTATAAACACATGCAACAGAACAGCTAAAGTGAACTTTAACTACTTTGATTTCCTTGTGCTTTCTCTGGCAACTAGGTAGTATACCCTATTAACTAGGTAGTGTACCCTACCTAGTTACCAGAGTGGTTGAAATTAAATGAGTTAGTATTTATGGACACTTTCTACAAAATGTAAAAAGTTATACTATAAAATCTAGGTTACTTAGAGAATTCCCAATCTTATCGCTGATTTACAGAAGAAAAGCATGGAACATCTCTTTCTTGGTCAACTTAAAGAACATGGCTCCTCATCACACTTCTAAGTCTCTACACTATGAAGAGAAGCCAGACACAAGCCTTACACCTTGAGAATTCTGAAGAACACATGCCACGTGTTTGTCATCTTTTCAGAAAAGCACTTCTGAAGAGCCCTATAATGAGTTTCCTAGAG
>PVKE010027979.1:0-21230 GCA_004027555.1 Craseonycteris thonglongyai | reverse complement strand
AAAATGACAAAAAATCCAGAGACTATGTTGTTAAACTCCTAGAAGCCAGGAGCAGAAAGTGATACAAAGAGGAGTTAAAGTATCGATCATGTCAGATGATGCTTAGAGCAAAAGTCAAATGGGGATTAAGAAATGGCCATTGCATTGGGGAAATTGGAGGTCATTGATGAGTAAATATGGGAATAGAATGTGACGAGCAGAAGTATTTGAATGGTAGGTAGGAGTTTGCAGGTAGAGTTGGTACAGGGAAAATGGGTAATTGGAAAGGAGACAGAGACATCTTTTATTCATGACATTTTGTTGTAAATGTGATTTACAACACATTCATTTATAAAGAATTATTATAAATTGCTTAGTTTATAAACTTGCTGTCTTAATATCATTATCTTCAATAGGACTTGTTGCAGTAACTTCCAACAGAACACTAAAATAGCTCCTGCTAAAATTTTCAAAATGGTCTTCAAATACATTACTATGAGGCTAAATTACAAGATTTTCCTCAAATTGGATTCATTAGGCCTAATTTAGCTTCTTACATGTGGAGAAAATTAATACTTCAAATTACAAATGGGGGGAAAACTGGCTAAAGAAAATATTTCATTATGAGTTAGCTATGATATGAAAGCCATTTACCCTGAATTTAGTGGAAATTATTAAACTACCAGAAGGTAATTAACCAATGCTATTTCACCATCAATTCATTCAATAATAATTTTGAGTATAAAAATTGCATTTTTATTCATTGCCACTCTAATTTTAAATTTAGAAAAAGGAGTCAATAAACTTGAAATGCTGTATACTCTAAAAATGTGAACTAAAGAATCAAAATCTAAGATAATACCCAATAAAGGGAGGCTCTACTCATATACTCAATAGTATGCTCAATAGTGCAGTTTTGAGCTTCTGCAAAACCCATGAAACATTATACAGTTTAGTTGGAAATGCTGTACTAAATCTGCCACCTATTCTTACTGTTTCTGATATCTCAGTTTTACCAGGAATTATTAACATTTTGCCACATTTTTAGTAAACATTGGAAAAGAGAGTATTGATCATTCAGCAACTATTGAATTATGTAAGTCATTGCCAATTAAAATAAAGACTGACTTTGCTTACATAGCTTCTTTATGAAAGGAAACCTGCAGACCTCTGTGCTGATTAAATTTTCTGTCATAGACAACCCAGAATTTCAGTTACAGATTTTTTTTATATAGCATGAAATCCTTATTAATGATACCTTTCTCTAAATTATAAGGTCAATATTAGAATTAAATCAGCATTTCAGGACCCATCAAAATTTAAACAATTTATTAAATGCCATATTTCTTGATAAAATGATATAACAAAATACTAAATTAACTCACCATCTTCAGTAAATGCTTAATCAGTATTCTAAGGAAAGAAACTTTGTAAAATATAACATAAAATTTAAATTTAATTTAATAAGCTAATGTTTGTGTACATGTTTTTTAGGCAGACACAGTTAAAAGACTGAATTCCTTTTTAGTAGTGTTTCAAATATGCATTAATATAGTTCTACATAATAGGATTCCTATATTTTATAACATGTCTTATAAAATGGGATTAGACTATTTTTTTAAAGGAATATATACTTGTGAATGACTGAAGCTTACAGCTTATGCCTTTTGCATAAGAACTGTGAAAACCTTATCTTAAATGTGATATATTGAATTGATACTGTACCACTATTAATCCTGTTTATTCTGGAAAAATGATGCAGATTATTCTCTGCCAATTACGTTTGCATTCTCTTCTTTTAAAAAAGGAAACTTATAGAACACAAAGAATTTGTCTACCTGGCACTAGCAAAGCAAAACACTAAACACGGAGATGTAAAGTGGAGAAATATTTTCTATTTTTATTAATGAATGGCATCATACAGGAGAATAGGCTAAACTCAATTGCCCAAACTCCCAGATGATGTTTAGATTACAGTATATAGTGCAAAAATCACAAGACCTGTGGATTAGGCAGTTCAAGGTCATGCTGAGAGTTGATTGGCTGGAGGTGAGGTAAGGGTAATGAATCTCTTCTTCAGGTTATTGAGGACAGTTCTGAGGTCTTTTTTGATGTGCCTCTGGTCTCATAGGAAAGTAGCCAGGGGGTGGTTCTACTTTAGGGTCCAGAAGCTGTAACATAACTTAGGCCAAGATGTTATCTTTAGCCTGCCAGGTAGTCACAGTCGGTCTACTGTTTTCTGCTTCCGTGGTTGCCGAATGCCCAGGGGCAAGGCTAGGTCTCGTGAGAGGGACAAGAGAGAGGGATATGATTTCTAGAACTAGGATGTAAAACATATCAAAGTCATAAGGACCCTCAGTTTCAAAACTTAAGACCAAATAAAATTTCCTTTTTAGAATAATAAAAGAACAAGTGTTTTGATAACAATCAAAATATTGAATAGTTAATTGAAAAAAAAATCTGGTGCAGACTTGAATATTTTAATAAACAGTTGAAATTTTGTTATAGTCCACAATATTTTCAAAGTCTTGGTCCAAGTGGTCTTAATAATTTGCTAAGATTCAAATGCAATTAGGATGAATCATAAGAAACTATATATGACAATAAAACAGCCTTTACGTTCAGATTATTTGAAGATTTTAAATTGCACACAGGAAATAAATAAACTCAATCATCAAACCATAGAGAAAAATAGATACTATTATGGCATATGACTTAAGGTCTTACAATACTATTTTATAAATATTAGAATTATAAATAAAGGAAAAATTATAATGAAACCAGCAACATATATAATCAAATAAATTACAAAAATACATTAAAGGACAGTAACTGTCTCTATGGTCTCTAGGTGACTTAATATAGTGTATGAATACAAAGGCTGTCCGGAAAATATTCAGCCACTGTCAATATAACAAGAATGGTTACATAGCTTAATACTTTCTGTATAGCCCTCCTATATGTAACTAGCATACAAGTAACCTGCTATTTAGCTGTTCTGCCCACTCTATCCTCCAGCATTCTAATCATAGTTCCTGAATGGATTTACCTAATTCAAATACTCCTCATAAATGATACAAGTAAAGACATTTTAACTCAGAATTTTATAAAGGCAATAAAAGGAAATAATTTTAAAAAATAAGATTATATAATAAAATAAGAACTAGGGAGTTATATTAAGCATTAAAAATCTATTATATATTATGAATAATATGCAGGATTATTATAGTTTATATCCAATCTCTGTAATCACTAGAACACAAGCAACTTTTGCAAAGGTGAATTGTAAGAAAACACACAGTAAAATTTTAAAGGTTTCAACACGCACACAACAGTCCCATTTTTTTCTCACTCTTTAATCCAGTTTTAGGTCATGTAATGTAAAGTGTAGGGGCAGGATGGGGAGGAGGGCTCAGCTCTTTGCGTTCATTTAAGGAAGCACCTAGGGAAGCCGGTATGGCTCAGTGGGTTAAGTGCTCAATTTGCAGCCCCGGGGACCGAGGATCGAATCCCGGCCCCGGCCCGTGTGGACCCATGTGCTGAACTGGGGAGTGCCCCCAGTTCAGTTCTCACCGGGGTGAAGACCCCGGCCCAGTTCCTGCCCTATGCAGCCCCACTCCCACCTATGGAATGAAACTATGTGGAAAAACAAATGATGTGCAACTATGGAGACTGTTCTGGGCCCTCCCCCTTCTCTCTGTCTCTGTATCTCTCTCTCTCTCTCTCTCTCTCTCTCTGTCAAAAACAATAAAAATAAATCTTTAAGAAAAAAAAAGGACACACCTTGTGACTCTTCCATCCATCCTGTCTACAGCCTCATAGCTCTCTACTGTATTTTCTGGATGCAGCTGCCAGGCAGAAAGGAAATGGAGTACATATTTTTATTCAATTACGTTGGGTAGAATTCACTCCTTCAGACATAGCCAACTGCATGAAAACCTGGGAAATGAAGGTTGGCTGTGTACCCACGAGGAAAAGGGTTTGATAGACCCAAGGCATTATCTTTGCTACTAAAGATTTATAGCTTATATATGTGGGTCATGTTTTCTTTCTTTCTTTTGCAGATATCATTTTCTCATCCTTTTATGTGTGAATAAATGCTATCCACCAGTTTCTTAAAAATCTCACACGTCCATACACTTCTGTGTGTGTCTCATATTACTATCTTATTTCAGATCCTCTTTCTAATCAAGATTGATGCGCCATTCACATAACTGATAATCTTCTTCTGAATGTCTTCTAGAGATCTCCATATAGATTGCCAGGTGATCTTTTGAAAAGTATCTATCTCTTCCTACTTAAATCTTTAAATAGTTACCTTTCCTATAGCAAAAGTCCAAACTGCTTAGCAGAACTTACAAAGACCTAAATACTGAGAGTATTCTGAAAGAAATTGAAAGTTGTTATTATCAAGGCTTCCATATGATTGGAGCAAATTCTTCATTCTGGTTGTACAATGTCCTAGATGTTAAAACTTGGCACATTTTTCTGAAGCCAAAGCTTATATTGATTTTCTACTCTGGCACATAAGTTAATGTAAATCATTTCTATTCTTTCTTGCTCTTAACTTCGAAGAATGAGACCTATATAATAAAAGATTTACTTTATATAATACTCATTGTTGAAACAGGTTTTAGCTACTTGCAGCTAAATATTACATGCTTCGAAATAGAATGAGTCAGTAGTTTCAGGATATACTATTCATGCTAGATAACAAAATGAAAATATCTACATATTCCAATATTGTACGTATGTGTGTGTATGCCTACAGAGATCACCTACTATGGTCATTGTCATGAGATCTTTCCAGAAATGAATGCCACCTGTATGCACTCTGCCTTGCTTGAATTTAAGAACTATCCCCTGCTCCTTTGACATTGCATGATTTCATTGCTGGATCGACAAAGGCTGCCCCTCTAGTACTGATTCCACGCCTAGTGACTAGCACATGTGCCACTGCTCTGGTTTCATGGCGGGGAGGATACACTGGTTTCATGTAACGTGAGTTGCCTTAAGGGTAGGCAGAAACATGTTTATCATTCCCACAGCCCCAAAGAGGTCAGTTTGACATTTTTCATTTGAATATAATGAAATTTGGATCATTTGATAGTATAGTGACACTAAATTTCCTGTTGACTCTTGTACTTTCCCAGATCCATTTTTAGGGATTTTTCTGTTGCTTCATTTTCTCAGTCTGGGACTGCTTTTAATTAGGGGTAGATGGTATCTTTATCTCCAGCCTCAATTTAAAACAACAACAACAACAACAAAAACTTACCCCTAACTTCCCAGAGGAAGAGAGAGAATGTTTCTATAGCCCAATTTCCTGAGTCCTCATTTCATGCCTCAGAATTGACACAGTTCCCAGAATGATACTGCAAATGACAACTTTTCAGGGGAACTTCTATCCACAAAGCTGTGGTTTAGCCCTTTGTCCTCAAGAATACATTCACACGTATAATTCATACATTCATGTATACGTTCATTCATGCATTCTATCAATATGTGCTGTACACCAACTATGAACCAGGCATGGGTGATAATCTAAGTGAAGAAAACAGAGTCTCTGCTCTCATTAACTTGTTTTCTGGGAGTAGGAAATGATAATAAATAAAAATAAATTGATGTAACAGATCTGGGTATGTAATAAAAAGGAAATTATTCAAGATAAGTTGGTTTATGATGAATGGAACACACTCAGTAAAATCAAGAAGTACAATACCTCAATCTAGATTATAAATCCCCAAAAAACAAGAAACTATATGTGGGATGCCAAACAGAATTGTTACAAGTTTGCTTCAAATTTTTTCACTGTATATCAGAGGAACCATAAAAAACTTGGGATATAATCTCTCCCCTCTTCATTTACATCCTCTGAATCTGGCTTATCCAGAAATTTGCAAAATTATGAGTATGGCATAAGTATAAGGACTCACAGTTATTTTTACTATGGGTTTAAGGCCCCTCCTCTAGTCACTGATTATCACATTTTTAAGAAATGTGAATTTTAAGAAATGTTATTGGGAAAACCGGGATGGCTCAGTGGGTTAAGCGCTCGCTTTGAAGCCCTGAGGACCGAGGATCGAATCCCGGCTCCGGCCCAGGCGGACCCCACATGCTGAACTGGGGAGTGCTTCCCGAATGTGGTGAGGCCCCAGTTCAGTTAAAAAAAAAAAAAGAAATGTTATTTAGTAATCTTGTTTCACTTTCCTTTACGTCCTAATAAACATAATTATTTTTAAAACACCATGTGTCTTACACAATGAAAGAACATACATTAATAAGGCAAAACAGTGGGATTTAGGTAGATGCTAAGTGGAAATTTAGTTAAGTTGATATTTTTCCATTTTAGAACTAAGTTATTTGGGCAGATACTAGCATAATTTCTTTTCTACATGGTATTCATATTTTGTGACAAATTTGAGAATAATTGACTTTATCAGCAAGTATATTTTAATCTCTCCTTTATTTGTTGATATTTATTATACCCTAGGAATTTATGTTAAATTTTATTATGGAATGCAGTGGAAACAAGGATTTTAATAAGAATAATTTTACTCTAAAAAAAACTTTCTTTTAAAATATGTATACCAAAAATGTATATAAAAATTTAATGTAGGGAAGCCTGGATGGCTCAGTGGGTTAAGTACTCACTTTGCAGTGCCAGGGACCGAGGATCAAATCCCAGCCCTGGCCCATGTGGACCCATGTGCTGAACTGGGGAGTTCCCCTAGTTCAGTTTTCTCTCTGTCTCTGTTTCTCTCTCTCTCTCTCTCTCTCTCTCTCTCTCTCTCTCTCTCTCTCTCTCTCTCTCTCTCTCTCTCTCTCTCTCTCTCTGTCAAAACAATTAAAAAAAAAAAATTTAATGTTAAGTCATGTTACTATATGCCCTAATAATGTTTTAAAGTGTTTTAATAAATAAAGTGTTTTAAAGTTCACCTAATAATTTTATCTTGATATATTATTATATATCTCTTCAATCATTTTCTTCTTTTCCTATACTGTCTCTTTTTTGTTGTTCTTACTGGAACGTATTTCTTTATACTAATTGAGTTATTTATTATGAAAATATTATAAAGTTCCTTGCACTATTATGTCTGAACATTAAAAGAGGCTAGCACAGTCATTATTAACACCTTTGAGTACTTTTATATACATTTTTTAGATAAGAAGAGTTAATATTTGAATAATGGGTTAATTTAAATATCTATCCTCTCAATTCCAAGTCTTGTTTTAATATATGCTCACTAGAAGTACTAGTCATAAGGCATCAACTAGGGAGATGTTTATTTCAAAAGGTATTATTGGTAGACTTCCATCAGAAGAAAAAACACATTCTGGGGTTACAGACATGCCTTTTGAGAATAAAAAAGACCAGGTAGGGAAAAGATGAATTAATGAGAAATTATCATAGGACTTTCTTTCTCCTTCCTTTTATTTTATTTTTTTTTAACCATAGGCACCACATCTTTGTCATGATGTTTAGAGAATGTCTAACATTGAAGTTGTTTCTTATCAATATAATTTTGACACACAAATTAGATTTTACAGTTGAAAAACCTAACCAGGTTTGTTAATTTTCTTTGTCACAAATCCTTTTTCCTCACCACTACTTGGGTACTAACACTAAATGACAAGTTAAGCCTTTTAAAAATGTAGTTTTATCCTATGTCACTTTTTTTCTTTTCCAAGGCTATACACCCTGGAATAATAACTTTTGCAAATATCAGAGATCATCAATAAAAATGTTGGCTGAGGAATAATGATAGGATAGCACTTGTTTGATATATGTCCTAGCTTATAATAACTCCCAAGTCTGTAGTTTTCACATATAACATGTACCAGAGGTCCCCCAAAAAATGCATACACATTTTAAGAGATTTTATCTATATATTACTTTTCGAAGTTGAATTGAATGATGGTAGCAAAGTGTAGTATGACCTTAACTCAGAAAATGGCATTAATCAAATGAATGCTATTGTCACTATGAGGCAGGCAGGACAGTCAAAGAAAATTGTGGGAACGGCTGTCATTTTGAGGAGCACAAAATCATTTTAAAGTGGTATTTGAAATTTGAGAATATTTTGGTAGTGCAACAATGGAAGCATGGTTATGCAATGTAACCTGCGACATGCCTGACAATTGCACACATTCATGATAAGTTTGAGATGCATGCCATAAAACATTGCATTCAATTAGCTTTTAGAGAACATTTAATATATGAAAAATATAAGTATTTTGTATTCCCTGTACTAAAAGGGCTTACAAGTAGTAGAGGACACTAAATATGAATTAGTAATATGAAAATATATATCATAAATTTCAAAACAGGTTGTACATTCAAGATGTAAAACAATTCATGAACCCAATGTTAACTCCACTACTAATGAAAGGGACACAAATTTGAGTAACATGATTTTAAAAACCCAATTAGCATACTTTCTATTGCAGAGGGCAAATATTCAGAAAAATCTCTCACAGCTGCTGTATAGAAAAACTATCTGGTAATTCATACCAATGGCACTGAAAAGGTCTTGTAATTACATTCTAAGTGTCCTGCCCAGTTTGAGGGAGCAACCAGAGTATCAAAAAAGGTTTGTGAGCAAAGACCATCATGTTAGTATTATTTACAATGACAAAGTTGTGAAACAAATGTTTTCAGATAGCAATATTTTGGGCATATCTACAAATGTAATTTTGTGTAAGCAGTAATATGTTTTGAAGATTATTTAATCATCTAGCCAAAGTCCCTTGGTTAATTAATTAAAGAAGTATAAAATTCTATATATTGCATATATGTCATAATTTTATACATATTAATTGTAGAAAAATGCCTGCAATCAAATATATCAAAATTTAATAGTTTTACATTTGCTATACAGGTGTGAGTATGTGTATATGAGATTCCTTAAAAGTTTTTATCTCTTGACATTTGAAAACCTTCTGCTTTGTGCTTATTTATTAGGGAAATATATAAGAAGGTATGTTACAGTTATTAGCTCTGAAATGATTTAGATCACTTTTTCATTTACAATTAAAGCGTGTTCTTCGAACTCCTACCTCATTAAAAATTCTATCTCCAGAGCACTATGAACAAAAGGTATTCATTTACATTGTTTTAACAATTGAAGAATAATCTTTTAAATTCAAATACCTGACATTTCAACGTTAAGAAATTCAGGTGTCTTTCAAATGTTGATTTGCAGTAATATAGCTGACCTAAGCATCTTTGAAGAAAAATGTATAATACCAAGGAATAATTGAAACTAGTTGAAAGGTTCCTGAGAACAACCTTTTTATCTGTTGCTTAAATAGATACTTTCCTCCATTTCAAAGGCAGCTCTAACTGCACAAGTGATCAGTAAAAGTATACAACTGACTTCTTCAACGAGTCTTGATTTTTATATGATTTGATCAATTCACAGGTCATAAATTCTGCCAGAGCTAAACGTGTGCACAGGCTTATCTGAATTCTTATATTCCAGGCATCTGGTAAATTATGTTCATGTCACTTAGCTTCTTTCGAGTAATGTTTATCATCATCTCCCTGATTGCCTCATATAAGTTTACCACCAGACTCCTAGGTGTACTAGTACGTTGTACCTGTAGTTCTCCCACAGATACCATAAACAGCAACATCTTGGGTAATGAATGTCAGAATAAAGTAAGCCTCAGAGTATGTTATCCCTCTCTGTCTTGTTGCCAACACATCAAGTGAGGAATTTATTCTGAACTCCATAGTCAAACCTTAATATACAAAGTGCATTCATTGCACAAGGATGCATTTTAAGTCAAATCAATTATAAAGACAAAATGTCCCTTATCTAAGCAGCACTGTTGTCTCAGATTTCTCATTTTTCTTAAATTTTTCTTCACTTTGGATATTTGAATATTGGAAAGCATGGGATTTTAAGGCTTAAAAAGGGGTTTCAAGTACCTTTTGAGATGCTAGTCTACATATATTAATTTTCATATTAAGAAACTTAGGGTGGGGGAAGCCAGGATGGCTCAGTGGGTTAAGCACTCACTTTGCAACACCGGGGACCAAGGATCAAATCCCGGCGCTGGCCTGTGCGGACCCATGTGCTGAACTGGGAGCTCCCCCAGTTCAGTTCTCTCTCTGTCTCTGTATCTCTCTCTCTCTCTCTCTCTCTCTCTCTCTCTCTCTTTCTCTCTCTCTTTCTCCCCTCTGTCAAAAACAATAAAAAAAAAAAATATATATATATATATATATATATAAAGTAGATTTAAAAAAAAAAGAAACTTAGGGTGAAGATACTTGTCTAAAATTACAGTGGCAACTGGTGATGTATTTGAGCAGAACTGAAGTATTTTGATTCCTAGTCTAGTGCTAATTTCAGCAGACCGGCTAACTCGCCAAATAACTTATTTCCCAAATGAGTCTGTTTAGAGCAACCACATTCCATTATATTTAAAATTGTTCACTTGCTCTTCTTTCCTCCCTTACCTCCCACCCCTCATTTCCTCACTCGGCCTTTGTTTCTTCCTTCCCCTTTTTTTTCTTCTTCTTCTCTTTTCTTCCCTCCCCTTTTATCCATTCATCTAACATTCTCTGCCTCCCTTTCTCTCTTCTCTTTCTCCCCCACCTTCCTTTTTTCTTTTTGCCTCCCTCCTTTTCTTTTTGGCTCCCTCCATCTCTTCTTCCCTCTCTCCCTCCTTTATTATCCTCTTCCCTTTCTTCCTTTCTTCCTTCTTTCTTCTTCTCTCCCTCTTGAAATCAAACTAGCCAAATGAGAGTTCATGCCCAATTAGTGCACAGGGAGCCAATGAAAACTGACACCAGGCCTTTGCACTGAAAATAAACTGGCTATTTTAATTAAAAATCACCACCTGGGAGAATGGTGAGCTAGTGCTCAAATTCAGAACTTCTGAATGGCTGACAGGTAGGAGGCTTTATAGAGCAAAAATCATGAGTGAAAGGTTTGGCGTTCTGGGTCTTGCTGATTGTTCATTGATTAGCTCACCAATTAATTCTCATCTAGTTATGCACTTCCCTCCTGCCACCACCTTGTCTGGTTTTGACGAGAAAGTGGTGAGGTGGTCCTTCAGCTTTATGAGCTGTAAAAAGCTCTGGTAATGTGTGTCAGTAGCTGATCTTGGTATGCAGAGGTGGGAGCTATACATCTGTGACTCTTGCTTATTATATACTATTATTATTTCTACTGTCTTGGTTACTTGTTTTTATAGCAATCGAATGGGTCCTGGGCTAAGCAATTTCTATAATGGGTGACAGGGTGCTTCCTACCCGCTTCTAGTGATTGCTAGTTTAAACTAGTTTACAAACTTGTTCTATATTAAAGGTATTTTCTAAGGGTATTAATTCTTCTGCTTCACCCTTTCCTTTATAGCTTCTTTTGCTCCAGTATCTAAGCAATATTGTTACTTGCCTCTGTCTGCACTTACATTACGTATGCCATTTATATGCTATCATCTGTATGTTTTGCCCAACTATTGATTTTTTGGAAGGATGCATATCAGAGTTTCTTATTATTTACTATCCTCCAATCCCTTAATTCATCTTCATAAATCTAGTCTTTAGTTAAAAGGCTAATAAGGGCAGAATTAATTATTTTTATAATGTAATTAATAGTAATATTCTCTAACGGATGATCTAGATGGTTATAGAAACAACTGTTTTCCCCAAGAGTACATTTTTAAGTAGATCATATGTTTTGTGTTGATTTTCATAATCTTATGTAATAGTTTATGGATTATTGAGGCCTTGCCATACTCTAGAAACTGCAAAATAATAATATGTTGGTATACATTAAAACAAGCAAAGAACTCTCCAGTATACTGATATCTCCTCATCAGTGCAAAAGGAATCACTAGTAATATGACAACCCATTTGAAGTAAACTGTTTTAGGCAAGACTATTAGGTAGCAGTATTCTCATCTTCTTTTAACATATACATAAATGCAATTGTTAAATTCCCTCCTAATTGTATGAGGTACCTGTGAGGATGGTAGATGAATACAAACATGAATAAGATAATAATGGTTCTGTAAAAAATTATAGGGGAAGCCGAGATGGCTCAGTGGGTTAAGAGCTCACTTTGCAGCCCTGGGGACTGAGGATTGAATACCCAGCCCCAGCCTGTGCAGACCCATATGCTGATCTGGGGAGTGCCCCCAGTTCAGTTCTCACCAGGGTGAGACCCCGACCCAGTTCCTGCCCTGTGCAGCCCCGTGACCACCTGTGGAATGAAACTATGTGGAAAAACCAATGATATGCCACTGTGGAGACTGTTCTGGGGCCTCCCCTTTCTCTTTGTCTCTGTCTCTGTCTCTCTCTCTCTCTCTCTCTCTCTCTCTCTCTCTCTCTCTCTCTGTCAAAAAAAAAAAAACCTAAAAAAATTATAATCAGGAATTGTGAATTAAAGAAAAAATAACTTATGATAAAAAGAAATACTAGTATTTGGTGAGGGGACAGTTGGGATACAAATTACTTTCCTGCAATAGATATTTATTAATAATATTTATAATTACATCTCAAGCAGATGAATAGACGTCTACAACATTTGGTTTATTTGCAAATGTGTGGAATACTTTATTTAGTTGATTTTATGGACCTGTTTTTGGAATGGCCAAACCATTTGCAAGTGGGCCATTCTGAATAAGAGTGGATTTGATTGATTCTGAAAAAAAGAAGGGAGGTTTGTTGGAAGAAAGAACCTTTCATTCAGTAGAAAATAATGGAATGGCTACTTGTTCCCTCTATACAAAATGGTAATGATAAATACTCCCAGAGACTGAGGAAGTTTTGGCTTAGTGACTGAATATATATTGCATTTTAGACAACTTTTACTTCTGTGATTTGCTCATTATCCTCACAACATCTCACGGTAGGAATCATCTTAATAAAATAATAAGAACCCTAAAGCCCAAGGAGGCTAGGAGCCTTACCTGGCTGGGTGAAGCACAGTTGGGTGGCCTACAGGGGACTCTAGCTCCTGAAGCTCCCTTCAGACATCATTGGACCAGGAGAAGCTGGTTCTAAAATATAAAGATAGAGACTTACATAAACACTTATAAAAGTTTTAGTTTCTCATATTGAAAATAGATAAAGATGAAAGTAAACAAGAATATATATATATGGTTTATCAGTATGGTATCATTAAAATTATATTTATGAAATTAATAGAATTTTATAGAGAAGTCCCAAGATCATAATATTGAGTGAATATAAGATATAAGAAGTAATATGTTAGTAACCACAAGTATATTTTTTAAATGGCCCTTAAATGCCTGTTGGGTAGTACAGGAAAATGTAGAGGTTGAGTCCTTTGGGAGTTACCAGGGTAGGAGGGCATGATGGATGGCTTTGTATCTGTTTATAAATTTCCACTGCTTTTGAAATATTAGTGGCAAATATTTTTATAATGGGGAAAATAATAAACTTAGATGAAATAACAAGATACAATTTGAGAACCAAACTCTTCAATTGATCTCGTGAATATAAACAATATATTAGTTACATGAATTTTTTTGATGTCATTCCTATTAAATTCTTTTTGCTCAACTTTATTGGATTTTCTACCTCTTTCTTATTTTAGATATCAATTATATCATTATTACTTCTAAATGGTATCATTTAGTGAACAGACATTCTGAGTTTTAATGAAGTCTAATTCATCATACTTTTTCTTTATGAACAGTTTTTAAAGAATGTTCTTGCCCATCCTAAGATCATGAATATAACCTCCTATGATATATTTTTTTAAGTTTTTTTGCATTACACACTTCTGCCTTCAATTCCATATAGAATTCACTTTTGCGCCTTGTAAATAATAGGTCAAGGTTCAGTTTTATTTTCCATAAGAGTATCAAATTGGCCCAATACCAACTACTATATATGTATTATTTTCTCATTTTATTCTAGTGGCATATTTATTTCATATCAAATGACTAAATATTTGTGAGTCTGTCTCTGCACTTTATTCTACTCTTTTGATTTATTTCTCTAATCTTGTACCAAAAACATGCTGCTCCAACTATTGTTTTATACTGAAATTTTATAGCAGATTTATGTTATCTAATTTTAACTAAATATTGCATTTATTATTCTTAGGTCATTGCATTTCAAAAATTATAGACTTAATTTGTTCAATTTTTATAGCAAAAATTAGAGAAACAAAAACTCTGATTTTGGGATTGCATTAAGTCTATAGATTAATTTAGCAAGAACTGACTTGACAGTATTGAGAGTTCTGATTTATGAACAAAGCATATCCCTTTAATTCTTTAGATTGTCATTAATTACCCTATGAGGTTTTATGTCTATGATTTGCATGTTATATTTTAATGAAAATGATATAAAAATCAATAAATTGTGTTATGTATACTTATTACATAATAGTAGCTAATAAGAGTAAATATTGAGCATTTACAATGTGTCTGACCCTGTGATTTTGTTTACTTTTAGCATATTCTATTTTTATCAGGATGTTATGAGTAAATGCTTTGATCATTCCTATCAAACTGATGTAGATCTGAGAATAGACAGGTTATATGACCTATGAGTATAGGTCACACAGCTGACCTGTGATAGTAACAAGACCCAAACCTAGGCCAGCCTTATGGGAAAGCCACAGTCTTAAAACCTACACCATATAATTTCCAGTAGACTCTTCGTCTGTACTTTATAATGTGGACTGTAACAGTGGATAGATTTTTAGACTTATATTCTCTGTGTTATTGCTAATTTCATTTATACAATTTGATAATGTTTCTGATAAAAATGTATTTGGAGACATAGTATGATGTGATAGGGGATGTTAATTTAAGTGTAAAGTCTTCTAGCCCTGTCTTGCCCAGTTACCGAGTGTCTGGACAAGCATTTGCAGTTACATGTTTTTCTCCTTAGGTTCTCCATGTGCAGCATGGGAATAATGATTCCTAAACTGCATTCATTTGCAACTATTGAGGCTCTTAATTATGCATTTAAGGTGAATTTTAATAGCTCTTTATAAGTTATAGCTTTAAAAGCCTATTTCTTTATAACAGATGTTACAAATATATTTGGGCTATTTAAAATAATACATTTTTGCCCTAGATTCAGTACCTCTTTCATCAATTTATTTTAGTCTATAGAAAAAAAGAATATTACATTTTTGCTTTATTTGTGTGTGTTTCCTATTAGATAGGGAGACAATATATCAGGTTAATTCTTATTGCTTCTGTGTAATATTTAAAGCCCTTCCTGTAACTCTTATTGGAAAATAATAATAAATATATAATGACACCTCAGTATTTGGTGATGTTTTGCTTCTTTTTACTCATGTAACATTAATTTTTATTATTTAAATTTGTGGTTTTTAATGTGTTTTGATTAAACAAACTCCAAAAATATGCTCTCAAGATTACTTCCACATTTTTGAATTGACTTAGCACTTTAAGTGTTATCTTTCAATCAGATTATAATTTATTATCTGAGCAGAATAAAAATGTAGCTCATACGTGTGTTTAGGCACAAGACCTACCATTTCCTATATACTATATATATCACAATATGTGCTGCAGTTATGTTGCTGGGATGCATTGTTTTGTTCTGCTTCTTTTTAAAATTAATTATTTATTTTTTATTGTTAAATTTAGTGGGGTGGCATTGGTCCCCCAAAATTGCATAGGTTCTTGGTGCACAATTCTACATTACATTGTCTATGCATCACATTATATGATCACTCCTCAGAGTCAACTCTCCTTCCATCACCATATATTTGATGCTCCCTCCCTATTCCCCCAACCCCCCTACTCTCCCACCCACCTCCCATTTACCTTCAGGTAACCACTAAGCTATTGACTATGTTCATGAGTTTTTGCCTAGATTGCCAAACTTAAATTTTAAAATGCCAAAGAGAAGTACTTTAAAAATATATATTTTTTACTTTTTAAATTACAGTTGATTTTAGTATTATATTAGTTTCAGGTGTATAGCAGAGTGGTTAGACATTTATATTATTTATGAAGTGATTTCCCTGATAAGTCTAGTACCCACTTGATATATATCATATATAGTTATTATAATAATACTGACTATATTCCCTGTGCTGGTTTACATCCTCATGACTATTTTGTAACTCTCAATTTGTAATCCCTTTACATTTTTCACCCAGCCTTCCAACCTCATCTATCTGGCACCCATCAGAATGTTCTCTGTACCTGAGTTTGTTTTCATTCTGTTTATCTTGTTTTTTCAAATGTCACATATAAGTGAAATCATATGGTGTTTATATTTCTCTGTCTTACTCATTTTACTTAGCATTATACCCTCTAGACCCATCCCTTTTTTTAACCAATGGCATGATTTCAATCTTTTTTGTGACTAAGTAATATTCCTTTGCATATATGTAGCATTTCTTCTTTATCCAATAATCTATTTATGGACAGTTAGGTTACTTGCATATGTTGGCTATTGTAAATAATAATGCAGTGAATGTAGGAATGCCTGTATCTTTTCAAATTAGTGCTTTGGGTTTTTTCAGATAGATACTCAGAAGTGAGATTGCTTGGTCATATGTGAGTTCTATTTTTAACATTTTGAGAAACCTCCGTACCATTTTCCATAGTGACTGCAATATTCAATTCCACCAACAATGCATGAGGGTTTCCTCTTTTCCATATCTTTTCCAACACTTATTCATTGATTTATTGATGATGACTATTCTGGCTAGTTTCAGATGATATCTTATTTTGTTCTTTGCATTTCCCTGATGATTAGTGATGTTGCATATCTTTCTATGTCTTTTGACCATCCAGACACGAGTATTCTTGATGTAGTGAACAGCACTCTTGATGTATTGAAGAACTAGAGTTACTGTGCCAATTACTTGGCCATACTGACTATGTCACCCATCAGTTATACCCAATATCAATTGAGAAAAGGGTGTGCTTAGTTAATCTCTGTTTTATATAATGTTGGCTCCCTTGGAAGACTTGTTTAGTATTCTTGTAATTACCAGTCATGGGTGGTATTAAAGGATAAGCATGTGTATGAAAGAACTAGCAAAAACATGGGGACAAACTCATATTCTACAAGAACTAGCAAAAACCTGGGAACAAACTCATATTCTACAATCTCATCCCAGAGACCCAGGGACTCTATGGTAACATATTGAATATGCATAAAAGATATTTTTATAACTAAAAAGACCCATTTGTGGGGTTGTCTCATAAAGAATTTATCATTGTTCAAAGGAACAATTAAATTTACCTTATTGCCAGAGTGTAGCAGAGTAAAATTTCTAGGTGACAATTTCTTAAGTGGTAAGACTTGGGCTTTATTGTTGCCAATTTTGTTAACATCTGTTTTCTTTGGGGTTTTTTTTGGGGGGGGGGTTCTCACCTTTTATTCATTTTAGATCCAGTAGTTTCCCACCTGTTCAATAATGCGTAAGCTATTTGGTCCTTCCCTCTTTTTGGTCCTATTGAAGCAGTGCCTCATAGAATTTCATGTTTTGCTTAGTACTGAAGCACAATTTATTATAATTTTTTTTTGTCATTTAATAATCATTTGAGAGACTACATTAATCATGTAAGCTGAAATTTTTCATTTGAAACAAGAATTTTATTTCTTATATGTCAGGAAGGTTTTCTATTTAATTTGTGTTAAAATTATCTTGTTATAAGACTTTCTAATTTATGTGAATGGAGAGGAAAAATGTAAAATACGTTTTTTAAGGAGAGGAGAAATTTCTTATTTCAGAAGATAATCTGTCATGGTGACTTCAAGGGAGAAATAGATTGATGTAGATATTTTTATGAGAAAAAAAGAGTCCTTAGATTGAAAGGGAAATATTAGTGTGAATCAAAATAAGTTGTGCTTTCTTAAGGAAAAAGGAACAAAGGAAGATGACCTAAAATAGTAACAAGCACAAACTGGAATCAGTCAAAAAGTGTGTTTGCTCTGAGTGCTGTCAAGGGGAATTCAGCTCCAAGGAAATATTTTATGTTTGAATGATAGTACCCTAAAATTTCTGCTATTTGAAAAGTGACCTCATGCTGAGTCCTGAAGTCAATGCTGATGCTTGAGATATTTCTACCTACTTGTTTTCAGCTGTATTAGTCACTGAAGGCAAGTGTGAAAGGAAGGAAATCTTCAGTGAATCATTGATATAACCAGAAAAACTCAAAATTAAGTGCCAAAAATAAAATAGTTAAAGTTTAAAGGAATTCTGTCCTTATATATTGTGAACTTAGCAACCTCAAATTGGCTAAATTAATCATTCTCTGATAGAATAGGCTCAGACAGCCAGTCTTTGAGCATATATTCTTCTCTATAATCAATACAGCAATTTAGCATTTCAACCTGCCTCCAGGCTTAAGGGTATATAAGAACTCACTGGGAAGAAAAAAAAATGATTTATTTTTGTGGATAATGTAAAATGATTTTTAGTGTAAATAGACAATATGAAGTTTAGGTTACACAGTATATGTATTTGTCAAAACTCAGTAAATGTACACTTAAGATTTATGCATTTCATTTTATGTTAAAACAACTTGCTTTCTGGCACTTAAAAAGGAAATATCAGTAAGCGTACAGCATTATCAGTCACAGTAGCAACATGAACAACATGATCATTATCCTGGCAATATATGCATCAAGTGAGAGAAGAAAGACACACATGCCCTTCCTAATTTTTGTTTGTTTGTTTTAAGCTCAATTTTAAAAAGTCAAGTGATTTATGTCCCTACAAATGTTAAAGTCAGATTTCCTTCATATCTGCTCTTGAAAAATAACTAAATAGAGCATTAACTGTAATGTTGAACACAATATATACAGAGAGTGATACTAACATTGCATTTTAGATTATGTATTATTAATATTGGTTATATTCATCTTTCTGTTCTTAGGATCAACCATTTATTAAATGAAAACACACAAACAAACAACAATAAACAAAACAAAACAAAAACCTAAATACTGATTCTGAGGATTTTGTATTCTAAAACAAAAGGATTTCTTTGCAGTCTGAATCAAAAAGTTAATGAATTAAAGTACACTGTACAGCCCAATACATGATAGATTAAAATTTGTGTGCCTACTTCTCATTTCAACTATGGTGATTACCACAAACCAACGGTAATAAATATAATTATAAGCATACCAAAAAAGAAAATCTAATTTTTCAAAAGCCTTCCTAAATTCATAAAAATCACAATTGGTCAGATTAAAAAGAAATTTCACAGGTAAAAAAAAAAATCTTAGAAAAAAGAAAACCACTTGAGATGCTTTAGCAACCAAGAAACTTCTCCAAAGCCATTTACCTTGCAAGAACAGAGCACTGCCATATTTTACTATCACGTAGGACTACAACTTCAACTGAAGGAGCTACAAGATTAAGACAAAGACTTATGGTAAGGCATGAAGAAAACCACGTGTTTTGATCTTAATTTGGCATGGCAAAGCATGAAAATTTCTGTACTGGGGTGAAACATAAGGGATCTTGAGATGATATCCAGATGTTAAACTCATTTTGTATTGAGAAACCATAGGAGGGAGGATGTGTAAGAATATACATTGCCTGTGTAAGAATTATGTGAGAAGAAAAAGCAAAATAAAATGGTAACTATGAAACCCTCTACGGAAATACAAAATTAATCAAAATGTAGACCAGTGATGAGAAAACGTCAAGTAAATGTCTGAAAACTCTCCCTGAAGGACAAACTAAAAATAAATTTTAGGTGATCAAAGAGTTTATTATTTTCTAACTAGTACTATAAAATATTAATATGCAATAGTTTAAAATATTGAATTATTTAGGAGTTCTCAGAGATTTTTCTATCCCAATGTACCTTCAAAATCTCTAAGAAGTGGAATAATATACAATGTTTCCTAAATATCTTTAATTAGAATTTGTTTTTAATTTTGAGAATTTAATGCAACCAGTATTCCACAAAACCCTCTTGACAGTACTGAATTAAAGTAAGCTTAAAGTTTAAGGGAAAAGAATAAAACCTATCAAAAATTTCCATTCTAATACACCCATGTAAATATGGAGGCACTTTTCTCAGTGCCGTGATACCAAGAGAAGTAAGATATAATCATTGCCCTTAAGAACACATGAGTATATTTGGTCTCATAAGATGCCACATAAGAAAGATTGACAGGAAGAAAACATAAAGAAGAATGAAAGATAATATGTTTGTGGAATTTGGTAGGACCTTACATTTTTTTCACTTTGTGAAATTGTAGTGGACTAGGGTTCATATTTAGGGAGCAAAAGAAAAATAAAGAAAAACTAAGTTACTCCTGTAAGTGAATGTTGAGTGGAAACTAATTTAAAGGCTAGACCAAATTTATCAATAGCATGAGAATGTAATTCATTTCAGAA
Organism: Craseonycteris thonglongyai; assembly: GCA_004027555.1. NCBI lineage: Eukaryota > Metazoa > Chordata > Mammalia > Chiroptera > Craseonycteridae > Craseonycteris > Craseonycteris thonglongyai. The sequence continues at coordinate 897 of PVKE010027979.1, read as the reverse complement.
GTTATGAATTTTAAAGACTTGTGAGGTGTTTAGAGCCAAACACCTTGAAATTATTTTCTTTCATGTACATATGATTCCTCGATTCACTAGTATCTCTATTTTCGATTCACATACCAGTAGATGTTTGGGGTTTTTTTTCCCCAGTATTTTATTTGTCTTCTAGGAGTCTAAGTCCAAGGCATACCACCAACCACCACTTTTTTTTAGCTCTTAAATAACTTGACCTGTATAAAGCATTAAAAATAGTTGATGGTATTCTCTTCATTGAAAAGTCCTTGGTTTCTATGACAACCTCTCTATCTACTTCAAACCCTCTATTCCATTTTATTTCCCAAGAATCTCAGTTGGATTGTCTTCTCATTTCATTCATTCTCCATGGTTCAGCTAATTTACCCATATGGCTTTATTTACAATTATATTTTAGTTAGACTTTGTTGTTGATATTTCCAATCCATAATACTTCCCTGATTTCCAGACCAGGTATATACCTATGTACAAATCACCTGAACCCATATGCCCTATGGGCAATATTAGCTATTTTATTTCAACCATTTGTTTCTGCATTTATATGTTCACTATAAATAATACAATTTTCACAGGACTTGTGTGCCAAGACAGACTCTGTTAGACATCAGAAATTATAATCTCTATTTCATCGTGTATAATATCTCTAATCTACTACCAAACCCATTAGTTTTACCTTTTTCTCAATGCTACTTCCTGTTATGTCACCTATGTCACTGTTGCATTAGTTCAGTCAGTCTTCATTATTTCTAATATAAATGATTGTGTCAGTGACCTAAACTCTTATTTTAATATTGTTATTATAATTGCAGAACCTTTCTGGTTTGAAGTTAGTACTTGGAAGCAGCTCTTGTGATTTATGGACATTATGTT
>PVKE010027978.1:0-21235 GCA_004027555.1 Craseonycteris thonglongyai | reverse complement strand
TGGGCACATAATATGATGCATGGGTGACGTGATGTGGACTTGTACATCGGGAAGCTATCTAATTGTTACCAACCAATGTCACCCCATTAAATTTAACAATTAAAAAAAAAATGAACAGAGACTACAGATGACAACTATCGATACCAAGAAGAAATTAGAGAAGTCCTTTGCTTGAATTCAAATTTAAGTAACAATGGCAATAGTATCATTTATAAGCTTAGTGAATGTAACTATCCCACCTTGCAGTTTAACCCATGCCATTGATATTCTTGAGACCTAACGTAATTTTTTGCAACTATGGCTATTTCCATTCAATGCGAATAATCTCACCCTGAAAATCAGATGATCTGAATGGACAGATCTGATAACCAAGAACTTACTTCTCCTTATTTTTAAGTGGAAAAAATAATGCAGTTCACAAAACTCCACACCTCACCAAATTTTATAAAATGTAACTAAAATATAGAGAATTGCCTGTAAGTAACACATTATCATATTAGAATAAAGAAGTTTAAAACACAAGGCTCTGACCACGAAACAATAGAGTTTATCATTAATGGTGTTGTGCGCATGACACATACATGATGCTTATTCCCTTTATTTTCAAAATCTTTTCACCTGATTCTAACAGTCTAAAACTAACCCTAATGTTCTGACCTTTAAAAACACTCTTTCTGTCTGGGTAGATATTGACCCTGCCCAAGGCTAGCTATGCCCAATGACAATAATAACTTTCCTGCCAGCATGTTTTTTATATATACACCTACCAATCCTGAACTTGTATTCTAAAATACCTCCCTATTTAGTTTTCACACACCAAGTAGTATTTTCTGTTCCCTAAATTATCCCAGGGCCAGGTATCAACAACTAAAGACCACTCCTATAGCCCAGAGCCTGCTGGAATTGTTCAAACTAGCCAATCCTAGACGTTAGTATGCCCTGTCTTGCCTTTTATGTGGAAACCTTAATAAAGACTGTGTCTTAAACTCTCCTCCTCATTCCTGTCTTCTGGTTCCTGACCACCCTTGTCATTTCCCCTGTGACCCTTTGTGGTATGCGGTGACCTCCTCTCTGGGACCTGCGTGTATATTCAACTTCCTACCAAGCCTGGTTCTTATCTCCTGCTGTGACTACACTGACTTACCATTTTAAAACTTAAAAAGAAAAAGAGGCATTTTGCGAAGGAAATGCTAACTGGAGAGATTTCTGCAGGATTCTTACAATGTGCTTGTTTTAGAAAACCGAGAGGAACCCAATGTAGGAAAGAGAGGGCAATGTAGAATAATGGCTAAGTATTGGCTATATACTACTTGAGGCTTGGAGTGATGGTTGTCAGAAGTAATAAAATATGTACAAATATACTGCAATACTCAAGTTCTGGAATAAGTAGAAATGAAGGAGGATTTCTATTTTCTCACCACTCTCCTAAACAATGTATAATACTTTAAAAAATGACCAACCTTTACCTGAGCCAAAATATTAGAGGGAAGCAACTTAAATAAGCAGGGAAAGCCATTCTATGCTATCTCAAAGTATACTGTATTAAGATAACATTAAAGTTAGTAAGAAAGTGTTAGCAAAATTACTAAAAAGTCTTTCTGAATTCATGAGCATTTGCAGTTCAGCAAGCCTTAGGTGAGGAAAAGTGTTCATATTCTGTCAAACCTGTCAGTGGGAACCATGAAAAAAACAATAGTGAAATGTTCATATTGGAGCTATTGCAGCAAGTCAAGAAGCAAAAGCAGGGGATGCCAGGATCGCTCAGCAGGTTGAGCACTTGCCTTGCAACCTCAAGGTCCGGGGATCCAGTTCCTGCAAAACCACATGCTGAACTGAGGCATAACTGGTCACTACCAGGATGGTGGCAGAATGTTTTTGCCTCCAATGGAGAAGACCCCAGTTTGGTTCCTGCCATGCTTGGTTCCACATCCACTGGTATGCAATGGAACTATGTCACAACTAATGATGTACAACTATGGAGACTGCTCTGGGTCCTCCCCCTTATCTCTCTCTTATCTTCTCTCAAACAAGAAAATAAATCTAAAAAAAAACACACCAAAAAAACAATACTCTAAACCACTTTTGACAATAAACTAAACAATTTGTAAAGGCCTGAAGTATCGCTCATCAAGAAAAGAAAAACACCTCTAAGGTCTAACAGAAAACATGAGAGGATAATAATTATTTTATTAGTATGCTGTGGAGGAAAGCGGATGAGTTTTATTGTCACACAAACCCAATGTTCTGTGAAATTCCAGGGACTTAGAAGGGAAATTTTGAGGGAGATAATGACAAAAATGTCGTAAGTTCTGAGACTTGGTATTTTCTTTCGTAAAATTTTATAATATCTCAGCCACAATAGGGCTGCTGTGAATTTTAAATTAGATTGAATTGGAAAATCTATCATATTTTATTTATTATCATTAGTTTTACCATATCTTGCTTATGTTAAAAATTAACTGTGAAACAGACTCCAAATTTTAGTCAGAAGAGACAAGGAGCTAAATTGCAATACTCACCTGTATTTTAAAGATTTATTTTTTGACTGTGTCCATGAGTTGTATTTTTTTTGTTGTTGTTGTTACTCTTAGTTTTATATTTCACCTACAAGTGAAGTGATGTTTCTTGATTTTTTTGTGACTTATTTCACTTCATATGATGGTCTCAAGATCCATCTATATTGTCACAAATGGCTGTATTTTATCTTTTATTGCTGGTTACCTGAGGATAAGGTGGGAGGAGTGGCGGGGATAGGGAGGGTGCTTCAAATATATGGTGAAGAAAGAACTGACTCTGGGTGGTGAACACACACTGCAATACAAGACTATGTACTGTAGAATCGTACACCTGGAACCTATGTAATTTTTACCAACCTATGTTACCCCAATAAATTTAACAATTGAAAAAATAAAATTAAAAAAACAAGAAGACTCATTTTTTGCTAGTTTAGATTTTTGGATTTTTTTTTTTTTTTTATATCCATAGAAGACAGAGATATAAATCATGCACCCTTTTTAGACTTTGCTGAGAACCGAGTCTGTGCTTTGAGCAAGCGATACTGTTCACCCAAAGATTTCTCCCAATATTCTTTTGGCACTGTGAGCATTCTTGACTGACACGCTAACAAATCTAACTTTGAGACAGACTTCTTGGTGATATTAAGTCCTACAACCATAGCAACTTATTATTACATTTAGGATACCTGCACAAGGGGTACCGGTAGTCACATCGGTATCTGAACATATTTCAATTTTGGGTTCTCTAAGTGGTAACTGTGTAATTCTTTGAGGTGATCTTTAGGAAGGAATCCAACAAGTGATTTCATGTAGTCCGCCCACCCTCTAAATATAGTGAAAATGCCTTTATTCTTTACTGTGTGATAGCAGGACAAATAGACAAGAGCATTTTGTTAATGTATTTGACTTCATTTGGCATTAGTTTTAGCTCCAGGTTTTCTTTTTATTTGGTCGTTCATAACAAAATTGTTTTATCTGTGGTTCCTTTCCTTAGTAAACAATTTTAACTAAAAACTTGGAAACTTCTAAAATTCTGAAGTTGCCTGGGCCCCATGAGGCTTCTCAGAATTTAGCTGCTTTCTATTTATTCAGTACTATGATATTCAGATGATCAAAACATATCTTTCATGTATATTTGATATTTGTCTATTGTCTTTGCTCACAGCTCTTAAAACCCTAGACCCATGATAAGAGCCATAAACGTCTTTTGTTATGCTAATGAGTTGACTTGCAAAGCCCTGAGGTAACAAGGGTGGGAGAAGTTGGTTGCCTGAACTAACCTGGTGATTAAAGAGTTGGAATATTTAGTCCTATCACCAGGGAGGCAGAGGGGCTGGAGATTGAGTTTAATTGCCAATGGCCAGTGAATCAATCAATCATACCTATGTAACAAAGCCATTAGAAAAACCCAAAAGGAAGGTTCAGAGAGCTTCTGGGTTAATGAACACGCTGAGATTTCTGGACAGTTTGCAAGCTTGGAGAGGGCTTTGAAGCTCTATGCCTACTCTCTATATCTTGGCCTATGCATCTCGTTTATCTGATTGTTCCTGAGTTACATACTTTTATAGTAAACTAGTAATCTAGTGAGTAAACAGAGTTCCTGAATTCTGTAAGCTGCTCTGGCAAATTAATTGAACCCAAGAAGTGGCTCTTGGGAACCTCTGATGTCCAGCCAGTTGGTCAGAAGTAAGGTAATGAGCAGGATTTAAGACTGTCTGAAGTAAGAGGAGAGGGGACAGACAGTATCGTAGGGCTGAACCCTTCCCTGTGGAATTCTGACACCATCTCCAGGTAGAATTGAATTCTCACACCTTGCTGGTGTCTCAGAATTGTTTGTTGGTGTGGTGGGAACAGTCATCCCCACCCCTATATTCACATTGGGATTGGGTCAAGTAAAAGATAATTTCTTCCCTGTCTTGTACCCTTTTGTATTTTCTAAACTGCTGGGATTCCTTATGGTGTTGCTATATCCAAATCTAATTTCTAAAACAGAGACCTATCCGAATATCTTACTTCTTAGTGGAGAAAACACTTCAGAGATCACAATGAAGTGCTTCAAAGGAAGCACTTGATAATTAGTTCTATAAAAACTAATAGTAAACTAAAATGCCTGTTTTTAAAAAAATACTTTTATTAAAATATAGGTGACATACAATATTATATTAGTCTCAGGTGTACGCAATAGATATTCAACATTTATATACCTAAAGAAGTGATCACCGTATGTCCAGCAACCATCTGACACTGTACCACTCTGTCACAATATTATTGACTATATTCCTTTTGCTGTACATTACATCCCCATGACTTACCTGTTTTACACCTGGAAATTTGAACCTATTATTTCCTTTCAACATTTTCCCACTTTTTAAATTTTTCAATTACAGTTGACATTCAATATTATTTTATATTAATTTCTGGTATACAGCATAGTGGTCAGACATTTTTATAATTTAAGTGATCCCCTGACTAGTATCCTCCTGGTACTATACCTAATTATTACCATATTATTCACAATAGTTTCTATGCTTTATATCTTCGTGACTATTTCATAGCTATCAATTTGTACTACTTAATCTCTTTAACTTTTTACCCATCTATCACCTCAATAAATTTAGTACTCATCTGACACCATGCGTAGTTATTACAATATTATTGACTCTAATCCTTATTCTATACTCTACATCACCATGACTACTGTGTTACAAACAATTTGTACTTATTCCCTTCCCTTTTTTTACCCATCCTCCATCCTTCCTGCCATCTGGGAACCATCAAAATGTTCTCTATATCTTTGAGATTGTTTCTGTTTTGCTTACTTTGTTCTTTAGATTCCACATGTAAGTGAAATAATTTGGTATCTGTCTTTCTCTGCCTGACATCTCAGCACAATACCCTCCAGGTCCATCCATGATGCTGCAGATGACAAGAACCCATTTCCTTTCATGACTGAGCAATATTCCATTGTATGTATGTACCACCTCCCCTTTATTCATTCATCCATCGACAGACACCCAGCTGCCTCCACATCACATCTTGGCTACTGTAAATAATGCTGTAATGAACATATGAATGCACATACGCTCTCAAAGTTGTGTTTTGGGTTTCTCTGGATAAATGCTCAGAAGAGGGATTACTAGGTCCTTTTTTGGCCCTTGTTATAACCCTTGTTTTAAAGTTTATTTTAATAATCTGGCATAAATATTGCTTCCACAGTTTTTGTTTATTTGTTTGTTTTCATTTTCATAAAATGTCTGTTTCCATCTTTTTATTTTCTGTCTTTGGGTGTCTATTAATCTGAAGTGAGTCTCTTGTAGGCAGCATATGTAATGGTCTTGTTTTCTTATCCATTCCGCCGTTCTACCTGTTGATTAAAGCATTTAATTCATTTACATTGAAAGTAATTATTGGTAGATATGTAGTTATTGCCAGAGTCTCATTATATATAGTAGGTGTCCTGTGGAGCCCAGTGAAACAGTGTTCCTGAGCCAGGTGCTTCAGGTATGCTCCTTGTGTGGGTTGTGTGTGCCTTCCTTTTGTAGTTGAGTCTTGTTTTATCTTTGCTTGTCAATGGGAGCAATTGACCTTTGGGCTGACTGGTTGTGAAGACTGGCCATGATTATGGTGGAGGAGCTGTTATGCAGGGGCTGACTCCACAAAACAGGATTTGCTTTAGCAGCGCTCTGGTGTCAGCCTATTCTGCCTTTTGGGTGTATCATCCTTGGAGGTAGTAGGTGGTGCTTCTGCTTGATCTGAAGCTTGGGCATGCCAGCTCCAATAACCCACTGCAGGCCAAGTTCAGCCTTTACCCGTGCCCTACCAGGACTACCTGGTATGAGTCACAAAGCAGTCCACAGATGGCCACCACTGACTCTGGATTTGGAAGTGCCTCAAGGGTCTGGGTCACAAACTGAGGCCCACTTCCACTATTGCTAGGCTTGGGACTGCTCAAGAATAGGTACAGGACATGCCAAAGCCAGATGTTGCGTGTTTGGGTTTTGTGTGAACCCTTGAGAAATTTTAGAAAGATTTGTAGCATGAGCCAAGACATGTCATTTGTTGAGGAAAGACTTGGGAAGTAGCTCGGGTGTGCCTGGAAGTTGGGTGGGGTGGTATCTCAGGGAATCACCAGAGAGTGGAGAAAATGTGTTAGCCAGGTTGATGGAGACTCTGATATGGCAGCCTATCTGCATTCCAAGGGAATGGAGGGCTCAACAAAGAAATAATAGATTCTGCCAACACTTCTGTCTGGGAGAAACCTGCCCCTCTAGCCCTCGCCCTGAAACCAGACGCCTCAGTTCTTGCCCTTATCTCTCTGGAATCTTTCGAGCTCCAGGTCTAGTGCTAGATCTTCAGAACATGTAAGTCCACCAGTGAGTAAGTCTGTGCACAGGCCCTTTATTTGGATGGCCTGGGACTCTAGCTATTCTTCATCTCACTCAACCACAATTTTCACTGATTCTCGCAGCCAGCCAGAAGTTATGGGGACTTCTCTCTTTGGCACTGGAACCCAGGGGTGGGGACCCTGGTGTGGAGTTGTAACCACTTGCTTCTCTGGGGGAAACTCTATAGCTGAGATTCCCCTTCTGGTTTTTAATGGTCACACATGAGGGTGGAACCAACTCATTCCATGTCTCTGCCCCTCCTACCAGTCTGGAAGTGGCTTCTTTTGGTTGTCCCCAACTGCAGGACCTCAGTTCAGCCAGACTTCAGGCAATTCCCAGTGATGGCTGTTCTGTAGTTTAACTGTGGTCATGAGAGGTTGCAAGCATAGTATTTACCTACTTTACCATCTTGTTTGGCTCCTATTCATATCTTAATAGTAGCCTTCTAGAAACTGGTTTCATGAGCAAAGGGTAAAAATTGGGGATATTAGACTGTGAAACAGAACTTCAGGCTGCTAACTCTCAAATCATCTTACAACGCCTAATTTTGTCAGTAACTTGTGTTTTAACTTAGTAGAGATTTCTTCTCCTTCTGACAAAGTTAGATAAATTATCATTTTCTTTTTACAGGCAGGCCAAATCATTAAGAATTAACACTTGGTTTCTTATTCATATGAGGTTTGGAAAGGAAAGGGAAGCAATGGTAAACAGAGGGAAATGGGAGAAATAGAAAAGAAATTCAAGAGCTTTTCTCATTAAACAACCTGTTCTTTTGGAAATAACTCATTGTGATGCACAGATAATTTGTGTGAGGGGAAAGTTTAGTTTTTAATTTTTTAAATAAATACAAAATTGTATCTCACAGACTTTAGGAGATATTATTCTTACTTGTGGCCTTCAGATAAAATAACACATTGTATTATAGTTGTCACTATGCTTCAATTGATGATGAACAAGGATCTTTACTTAGAAGTCCTTTCAGTAATCCACAGTGGAAGTATTCAGTTTTCTAAGATTGTTTTTATTTTTTCATCTCACCAGAAGATAAAATCTTTAGTCTTTTCAGATTTCTGGGTAGGAGATTTAAAGTTCTTTGTGAGCAAGTCAATATTTTCTTTTGAACATCTTGCTGATAAGTTTTCCTTTAGGAGACATGATTAGGCCTGAATTTGAACCAAAAAAATTGATCAAACATATCTCTGGGTTTCTTTTATTTGAAACTCTGAAATTTTATGTAACATTGATGTAGTAAAACTTTTTTTTTTTCTTCATAAAAGTCCCTTGTATTTAATGTAACTTCTTTGGATTCTTTCAGTTTACTTGTATAACAAAAGGTAATCCTCTGACAGAAATAAACAAACAACCGAATGAACAAAAACCCACTGAATTTTATTCCAGTGATTTATCATGCATTAACTCACTAATGGACCTTCCGCAAACATTCTAGGACAAATTAATTGATGAGGCATTAATATCAAAATGCCTAAGTGGCTAGGCTAAATGAATTTTTGAACCTTAGTTAAGCAAACATTTCAGTACATGAAAATAAAATCCCTATCTTGGCTAATTAATTTTAATTTTACTTAACTCTTAATTGTTAGTAGTGAGATATGGATAATGTTAGTTTGATAGAATATGATTAGATAGGTTTCAAAGCTTTTCAGGATATGGCATTTTTTGTTGTTATTGTTGTTTTGTTTTTATGCACCAAAATGATAGACTATGTATACATTATACGCAAGTTACATAATGTCAGTTGTTTCGTAAGAAAACCTTAATACTTCTTCCAGGTCTCATGATACATTTTGGGAGAGGGGGTCACCACTGATTCAGCAAATCTTAGTGAACCTTGGGGGCCCATATGATATTTGGTCACATTTCTCTGGACAACAGGACCATGAACTTCATCCTCACCCAGTTTCCTTCTCTTTGTATGTTCCTCTAAATTATGGGATGTTTGGATATGCTATTGCAACAGGATTTGTTGGAGGAGGATACTGAAAGGATGTGATGGTTGACTAGCAAGCTGGACCCAGGCAATCAGAGGCTCCTCACCCCTACCCCTGTCCTTAGAATATGCAGACCATTCCCACGGTTACGGTCATTTCACCTGACACAACCTTGAGACAATGTATCATCGAGACCATCCGGATTGTATATGTGACTGAATCTGGTTAAGGCCTCTATGTATACTTTTAAGATTCTGTATCCATCCAAGACAAGTCTCATATGTAAGTTTCCTTGCTTATTAAAACTGCTACCTACCCATCTGGACTGGTCTATCTCTTTCTTGGGTCTCTCCTTGTCTTCTCTGTGTATGCAGGCCAATTTCAGATTTCACCCAGGAATCTCCTGAATTGGTGAACCAGCAGTATTTTCCCAGTGTTTGTCCACTTAAATAGAGTGTAAGTAAATCTGAACATAATCATTTCTGTAGAATCTGAGATAAATGCTTTTTGAGTACTGGTTAACGTTAATGATAACTACTCATGAATTAAAGTGTTACTTCATTTTAGATAAATACCCAGAGTGTAACTGCTAAATCATATGATACACTTTATATTTTTTTGCTCTATGAAGAATTTTTATAATGTTTTCCATAGATGTTGAACCAGTTTGCAGTCTTACCAACAGTTCACAAGAGTTCCTTTTCTCCACATCCTTGCCAACAAGTGATATTTGTTGACGTTTTTGTAATAACTATTCTGAGTGGTGTGAGGTGGTATGTTATTGTGATTTTAATTTACATTTCCATGATTATTGGTGAAGTTGAGCATCTTTTTGTGTGTCTGCTTGCCATTTCTATGTCTGTTTGGAGAATTGTCTTTTTATGTCCTCTGCCCATTTTTCAATTAGTTATTTTATTTTTTTGTTATTGAGGTAGATGAGTTTCTTATATATTTTGAATATCAATCCCTTATCAGATATATTATTTGTAAATATATTTTCCCATTCAGTGTTTGTCTTTTTGTTTTGTTGATAGTTTCTTTCACTGTACAGAAGCTTTTTAGTTTGATGTAGTCACCTTTGTTTATTTTCTCTTTTGTTTACTCAAGGGGATGTACAAAAGGATATTACTCAGACTGATGTCAAATAGTTTATTTCCTTTGTTTTCTTCCAGGAATTTTATGATTTCAGGTCTTACATTTAAGTCTTTAATCCATTTTGAGTTTATTTTTACATATAGTGTAAGAAAGTGATCCAGTTTCATATTTCTGCATGTATCTTTTCAGTTTTCCTAACATCAACCCGTTGAAGAAGCTGTCATTACTCCAGTGTATATTTTTGCATCTTCTGTCATAGATTAGATGACGATATAAGCGAGGCTTTATTTTGGGGCTCTTTATTCTGTTCTTTGATCTATGTGTCTGTTTTTGTGCCAGTATTATACTGTTTTGTTTTTTTTTTTGAACTGAACTGGGGGCCTCACGACATTCGGGAAGCACACCCCAGTTCAGCATGTGGGTCCGCCTGAGCTGGAGCCGGGATTCGATCCTCGGTCCTCGGGGCTTCAAAGTGAGCGCTTAACCCGCTGAGCCATCCCGGCATTCTCATGTTTTGATTATTACCACTAGCTGAATGAATAAAAAAGATGTGAGATACACACACACACACACACACACACACACACACACACACACACACATACACACTTATATATGTATGTATGCATGCATGCATGTATGTATGTAATGGGATATTGTGCAGCAATAAAAAACAAAATTTTGACATTTGTGACAACATGGATGGCTCTAGAAGGTATTATGTAAAGTACAATAAATCAGACAAAGAAAGACAAATACTGTATGGTTGCACTTACATGTGGAACCTAAAAACAAAACAAAACAAACAAACAAACAAAAATAAAAACAAACTTGTGGAAACAAAGACCAAAGAGATGGTTATCAGAAGGAAGTAGTGGGATGGGTGAAAAGGAGAAGGGGAATGATATTGTGACAAGTTTACATGGTGACAGATTTTTACTAGAATTAGTGGGGTGATCACATTATAAGGTATACAAATGTCAAATCACTATGTTGTACTCCTGAAACTAATAGAACCAATATAAGATTATATACCAACAATACATACATAAAAATATCGATTTAAATAATGTTATGTAATTTAAAGGGTATTCAGTGAGGACACTCATAAATAGTATAACAGGATGAAAAGATACTAAAAATTTGATATGGAGATATTAAGAAATTAAGGCTAAAATGAGGTTCATTTCCTTTTCATTAACACCCCAGTAAAGGCACTCTCTGTAGAAAGGGTTTTAGTTCTTTGTATATGTCATTAAAGTTTATTTTGTTGTCAAGAAGCTTTTGATATGATTAGAGAATTTTCTCTTTCATGATCAGTTCATAAAAGCTACTGACAATTTTTGAATATTGTTTAAGATGTAGCTTCATATGGAAGAGAATTTTAGGATACTGCTTATTTTTTTAATTTTACCTTTAAAAAAAAATCACTTTTAAAAAAGATTTATTTTATTGTTTTGAGAGAAGGTGAGAGAGAGAGACAGAGAGAAGTGGGGAGGGCCCAGAGCGGTCCCCATAGTTGTACATCGTTAGTTTTGACATAGTTTCATTCCATACAGGTAGATATAGGACTGTTCAGGCTGGGAACCGAACTGGGGGCCTCCTGGGTGGGAGGTGGCACTGCACTTCAGCATGTGGGTTTTGCACAGTCTCTGGTAGGGGCTGGGATTTGATCCCTAGACCTTGTGGCTGCAAGGCCATCACTCAACCTGTTGAGCCATTGGCATCCCTAAATTTTATCTCTTAATGAACTTTATTTTTCAGGAAATACATATACAGAAAAAAATGTAATGATAGTAAAGAGTTACATTATATTACACACCCATATTTCTAATTATTAATATCGTGCTTTTGTGTAGTATTGTGAACCTAAAAATGAAAGGCCAAAGTGAGAGTCAATAAGCATTTATTGGAGATGGAAAGAATATCTATTCCGGAAGCACTAATTCAAGCAGAAACCCAAATAGTGTTCTGATTAGGAGGTGAAGGCAGGGGATACTTGTGAGAAATGAAAGAGGAACAATTGCATCAGTGAGGAACAATTAAATTATTAAAGGGGGATGTGATTATATCACTAGAAGGCATTTCTATAAGTGCAGATAAGCTAACATAGTGATAATAATAATAGTCAAGAACGTTTAAAATTTTATTTTTAGTCTATTAGTTATATTACCTGTTTTCTTATCTTTTCAAATGGTTGTTTGGGATACAGTGTTGTTTTAGGCTCAGCCCAAGGGTTATTTTGCCCATTTGTAACATTCTGAAGGTTTGAGGAGTAAGATGTGTAAGAATTCCTTTGGGGTTGGGACTCCAAATCTATTTTAAAGTGATTCTATTGTTTTGTTTTCATTGTTGCTGGGTTTTTGTTTGTTTGTTTGTTTTTGCTTTTTTTACAGTAGACATGTTAAAATTAATGAACAAATGTAATGCATTATTATTAAGTTAATGTCTTATTCAAATTTCCTTACTTTTTACCTAGTATTCTCTTACTGTTTGTTCCAATTTTCTTTCCGAGATACCACATTACATTTTAACCTCTTCTTCCCTGTTACAGCTTTTTATTTTACTTTCTTAGATGCTTTCTTCCATTAAAAAAAAATGATCTTGACAGTTTAGATTAATAATGGTTAGATATTCTGTAGAATGTCCTTCAATTTGAGTTTATCTGATGTTTTTCTCAAAATTATACTGTGGCTTAATGTGTCCTTGGGAAAAAAACCAGAAAGTTCATTATCTTATAAATTCTGTTATCATCACATTTTAACTAGGGCACATTATCCACATTATTTGTCACTGTTGGTGTTAATCTTGCTCACTTGGCTGAAGTAGTATTTGTCAAGTTTCTCTCCTCTAAAGTTACTCCCCTCCCCCTTTTTGTATTAGAGACTTTGGGAACAAGCCATTCTGCAACATAACACTTAAAAAGTGAGGGTTTATACGCCACCTCCTTGAGGATAGAATATGTACATAAGTTTTTTGGAATTCTGCAATAAAGATTTGTCTCTTCTCCCCCAAATAGCTATTGATTAAATCAGTTATATCTATTACTGTGGAATCATGCCTATTATAGAATACTTCTGGTAGTAATTGAATACTACTTGGTTTGTTTACTCAGATTGTTCCTGCATTGGCCATTCGGTGCTCTTTCTGTTGGCTCTTGTGTCTCTTTGACATACCTCCATCAGTATGTGTGTGAGTGTGTGTGTGTGTGCTCACATGTGCATATGTGTGTGTGTGTATAACGTTCCTTTTCTGGTACTGCTAGTTGTTCCAGGACCACCTTATATACAGGGTCCATCATAAGTAACACCCATTTTTAAGTAGTATAGTGTGCTTGAGTGTGATATTCTTATGCTACAGAATTACATGCTTATGATTTTGTAATAAAAGATTTGGTAAAGATTACCAGCTCATAAAAAAACAGGGCATTACTTCTGCCAGACCCTACATTTATTGCTCCCAGTACTGAATTTGGTTGGCTGTTCAAGGAGTCATGCTTCCTTTGATTGAAGGATAGTATTAGAAACCAAAATGTGGGTGCTAAGTGTGCTCACTGCTACTCGTTATAGTTGTGTCTAGGCCTTTTAGTCTAAGAGCACAGCACATAGGAAATATGCTGTCCAGGCAAAACTTCAGCCATAAATGCCTCTATTTTTCTTATTACATGGCTGCATACTTTCTGGAAAGCCCATGTGTACCAGGAAGGCCAAAAAATGTATTCACAATTTGAGATGATAGCTATGTATTACTTTTTGAAGTTGAATTATGGTAACAATGTGTATGTACTATAATGTTTGCTCAAAAGATGGTGTTAATCAAATGAACGCTAGTGTCACCATGTGACAAGCTACAGTCAAAGAAAATGGTGTAAGCACAGTTGTAGTTTGAGAGTGCAAACTAATTTGAAGTAGTAGTTGAAATTTGAGAAGATTGTGGAAGTATGACAATGGAGCTGTAAATATGCAACAGAACCTCCAACACACCTAACAATTGCATGTGTCCATGATAAGTTTGAGATGCATGGTAAATTGAAATGGCGTACGCTTATACAAGTGTACACTTTGTCAAAGTTGCTCAAGCAGTAGTTTGCCATAATCAGAAGTGCCTGGATGCTGATGGTAACTACTTGGAGCACCTCTTGTAATTGTAGAAGTCAGAAATGACTTATATTCATCTTTTGTTATCAGCATATATTAGTACAATTTTAATATAGCATTTTCCTTTCTTAAAGATTTATTTTTATGTGGTTTTTTTTTTGACAGAGAGAGAGAGAGATACAGAGACAGAGACAAGGGGGAGGGCCCAGAACAGTCTCCATAGTTACACATCGTTGGTTTTTCCACATAGTTTCATTCTACAGGTGGGTGCAGGGCTGCACAGGGCAGGAACTGGGCCGAAGTCTCACCCTCGTGAGAACTGAACTGGGGGCACTCCCCAGTTCAGCATATGGGTCCGCACAGGCCAGGGCAGGGATTCAATCCTCGGTCCCCGGGGCTGCAAAGTGAGCGCTTAACCCACTGAGCCATCCAGCTTCCCCAGTTTTTCCTTTCTTAAAAACGTGCATACATTTTTTTTTTGGCATCCTCTGCACTATATATACATATGAATATGAGCTGTCTGGAAAGTATCTAGCCATGTAACATTCTCGTTATATTGATAATGGCTGGATTTTTTTTTGGACAACCCTCACACATGTGTGTGTGTGTGTGTGTATACACACACACACACATATACATGCCCATATATTAATAAATGTATACGTGCATGTATATATATGTATCTAGTATGTAACCACTTTTATTTACATTAAAATAAATGTAAGTTCATAGTGATGTTTCTAATAATAATCCATTACCAGATAGATTATTATAGCCTCTTCTACTTGCTTGTCTGTAAGTTCAGTCCAACATTAAGAAACTTGGCTCCTACTATTTGCCAACTGGTTACTTAATTATTCAATTCCAGTATACATGTATAGCAGTATCAAAATTATTAGCCTCTGTCACTGTGGGAAATGACTTTATTGAGTATAGTTCAGTATTTATGCAGAATTTCTTTTGCCATTAGTTGTATAAATTCCACTTTTTGGCATATTTCTTCATCACTCTTTTATGGAGGTTGTTTCATACATTTCTAGTACAGTTCGATTGTATTGTCACATTCTGAATTTGATTCTTGGCCCCTCTAAGCTTCTAAATTGTTTTAAAAGCATTCCATATGCTCTGTATGCTTTGATTAATACATAATGTCATGTTCTCCCCATTATAGCATTGTACAGAATACATTCATCATATTAAAAGATTCTCACTGTTTCAACTCTTCTTTCTTCCCTGTGAACTTCTGGAAAACTTCTAATTCTTTTTACTGACATTGTTTTACCTTTATCAGAACATCATTTAGTCAGAATCATAAAGTAGGTAGCATTTTAAGACTGGCTTCATCAATTTATCAATATGTATTTGAAAGTCATCCAAGTTGTTAAGTGATTCTATAGCTCTTTTTTTTTATTACTGAATAATATTTCATTATGTGGATGTACCACAGTTTGGTTATCCTTTTATACATTGAATGACATTTTTCACTTCTTTCAGTATTTAGAAATCATGAATAAAGCTGTTATAAAATTTGCATAAAGGCTTTTGTATAAGCCTAAGTTTCCAAATCAGTTTTGTTAATGACTAGGAGTAAGAATGCATTTATAATTATTTCTCTTTCAAGGATGGGTTGACTATATTTGTATTGGTCTAGTTCTATCTCTTTGATCTATGTGTATGCTTTTGTAAATATTGTACTATTCTGATTCAAAATTTTGTTTAGGATTGTGTTGGCTATTCTAGGTCTTTAGTCTTTCCATGTAAATTTTATGATAAATTTGTTATCTATAAAATAACTTGATATTTTGATTGAAGTTCCAATTAATCTGTAGGTCACATTGGGAAGAATTGATATCTTAGCAATATTCAGGAATTATAGAACAGCTTTCCATTTATTTACATCTTTGATCCATTTCACCAGAGTTTTGTAGATTTTTGCATAATGACTGTGTATGTTGTGCTATTTTTATAGCTAAGTATTCTTGGTGCTATTTATATTATATTATTATTGAAAATTTCAAATTTCTTTGGGGTACATATATCTTTGCGAATTAAGGTTTTCAAGTTTTTTGGGTAGATACCCAGAAAAGGGATTGCTGGCTCATATGGCAATTCCATTCCTAATTTTTTGAGGAATCTAGATACTGGCTTCCAGAGCAGTTGTACCAATTTATATTCCCATCAGCAGTGCAGTGTATGAGGGTTTCTTTTTCTCTCCAGCCTCTCCAGCATTTGTTCCTTGTCTTGTTGATTATAGCCATTCTAACGGGTGTGAGTTGATATCTCATTGTGGTTTTAATTTGCATCTCACTAATTGCTAGTGATGTTGAGTATTTTTTATTTGTTGGCTGTTTGTATGTCTTTGTAAGAGACGTGTATGTTTAGATCTTCTGCCCATTTGTAAATTGGATTGCTTTTTTGTTGTTGTGTTTTACAAATTTTTTGTATATTTCTGATATTAGCTGCTTATCAGAGGCATTGGTTGCCAATATTTTCTCCCAATTGGTTAGTTGCCTTGTTGCTTTGATGATGGTTTCCTTTGCAATACAGAAGCGTTTTAGTTTGATAAAGTGCCATTGTTTTTGCTTTTACTTCCCTTGCCATTGAGGTCAGATTCATAAAATCCTCCTTGAATGCCAGATCTATGTGTTTAGTACCAATGTTTTCTTCTATGCAATTTATGTACCTCAATGTTTATCACAGCACTGTTCACGGTGATTAAGTCATGGAAAGAACCAAAGTATCCTTTGATAGATGACTGGATAAAGAAGTTGTGGTACACTTACACAGTGGAATACTACTCAGTGATAAGAAAAAATGAAATACAACAGGTTGTGACAACATGGATGGACCTTGAAACCATCTTATTAAGTGAAATAAATCAGAATGAAAGAATCAAGAAACATATGACCTCCCTTATAGATGGATTGTAAAACTGAAAATAACAAAGAAACAAAAACTTATGGACACAGTCAATAGTTTAGTGGTTACCTGAGGGTAAAGGGGAAAGTGGATGAAAGAGCAGGGGGTGGGGGAGTTGGGAGAAGACACCAGATATATGGTGATGGAGGGAGAGCTGATTCTGGGTGGTAAGCACATAATGCAATACATAGATGATGTAGAGTTGTACACCTGGAAACTATGTTAATTGTTACCAACCAATGTCACCCCAATAAATTTAACAATAATTAAAAAAATTCAAATTTCAATTGTTCATTAGTGGTGTATATATAAAAGTAACCGACTTTTGTATGTTAACCTTATATCTTGCAAATTTTCTATACTTCCTCGTATCAGTAATTGGAGATTCTTTGGAATTTTCTATCTAGACAATTGTTATCTGCCAACAGTGACAGTTTTATTTCTTCTTTCCCAATCCATAACTTTTATTATCCTTTCTTAGCTTATTGGCACAAGTAGGATAATGTTGAATAGGAATATTGAGAGAAAACATATTTGCTTTGTTTCTGATTTTGGGGGAATACTGTTGAGTTTCTCACCATAATATGGTGTTAACTATAACATATTTTTGTAGATTTTTTTTATCAAGTTGGGCAAATTTTCTTCTTCCTACTTTGCCGATTGTTTTTTTCATGAATGAGTACTGTATTTTGTCAAATACTTTTTCATTCTCAAATGATATGATAATATGATTTATTCTTAATCTGTTAATAAGATAGATTATTTTTGAAAGTTGAGCCAGCTTTTCCTACTTGGAATGAGTCCCAGTTGTTTGTGGTTCACAATTCTTTATACATTGTTGAATTCAAATTATTTATTTTTGTTGAGTATTTCTGCATTTCTGTTCATGACAAATATTGGTCTCTAATTTTCCTTCATGTAAAGTTTTCTTTGTTTTGTGGTATTACAGGACTCTTACCCTCAGTGAGTGAATTAAGAAGTTTGACATCAACATTTACTTTCTGGAAGACAGTCTAGAAAACAGGTATCATTTCTTTCTTAAATGTTTGGTAGGATTCACAAGTAAAACCATCAGGGTTTATGCTTTCTCTTTCTAAAGGTTATTAATTATTGACAGAATTATATATACCATATGTGTATGTGTGTGTATATATGTACACACACACACACACATACATACATATGCACACACACACACCCTGTATATATAAACTATATATCTCTATCTATCTACCTATCTATACCTCTTTAGCTTACAATTTATCCTTGTATAAGTTTCAAAGATTTGATCCATTTCACCTAAATGATCAATTTGTAGATATAACATTTTATGCAATTTTCTTTTTTAATTTTGATGTTTATGTGATCAGTTTTGATATTGGTTATATTTGTCTTTCTCTTTTTTGTTTTCATGATTAGTTTGGCTACGTAGACATTTATCAACTTTAACTTTAACAAAAATCCTTGTTTTTGATTTCATTTATTTCTGTGCTATTGTTATTATTTCTTCTGCTTGTTTAAGGCTTAAATTGCTCTTTTCTCTAATGTCCTAAGGTAGAAACTTAGAATATTGAATTTAAATATTTATTTCTGTTAATACATATTTTTAATACAATAATTATTGTCCTCAACACTGCAGTTTTTCATTGACATGTGTATTATTTTGTAGGACATTTTTTAATTTTCAATTATTTGGGAATTTTTAGTTATTTTCTGTTATTGCTATCTAGCTTAATTTCATTGTTATCTGAGAACATACTTTGTATCATTTGTATTCTATTTAAATTTGATACATTTGTATGATGTCTTCTGTCTTTGTAATTATTCCATGTGAGTTTGAAAAATGAAAAATGTATTTTACCACTGTTGGATGGAGTATTCTACAAATATCACTTAGAATTTATAGGTTATAGTAATCAAGTCTTATGGTATGAGACCAGGGTGTCCCAATCTTTTGGCTTCCCTAGGTCACATTAAAGAAAAAGAACTGCCATGGGCTACACAGAAAATACACTAACATAATTATAGCTAATGAGCTAATTAAAATTTCACAAAAATATCTCATAATGTGTTAAGAAAGTCTATGAATTTGTGTTGGTTTGAGTTCACAGCTCTCCTGGGCTGTATGCAGACCATAGGCCACAGGTGGGACCAGCTTGATTTAAGTTTTATCACTCTTCTGCACAATTGAAGTAGGAAAATTGAATACCTTTATTGCTGAAGTCTTTGATGTGTCTTTAATCTCTCTTATTCTTCAAGAATGTGGTATTATTTATTGACTATTTAACAGAAGTGCTGAAGGACCAATGCGTATTTTTGGTCCTTAGGAATTAAAGCATTTTGAGGCTTTAGCCACTAATGACTTACATTCCCTCCTCCAATGTAGTCTTTTGATGAAAGTAGCTGCAGAAAACTAGAATGTCATTTTTTAGTATTTAATACACTTCCATGATTTCTTATAGAATAAAGTTTTATACTATATAATCTTCTCAGGAAGTTTCTACCTTCTTCTCATTGAAGATACTTTGAATGTGTAAACTAGAATAGGTCTTAGAATTGGTGAGGGATTATGCCTCTTCCCTCAAACTTTGCTTTTTTTCCAGCACTAAATAAAGCCCAGTTTATAGATATTGTAAAAGTCTGTGTTTAGTGTTTTAATGAAAGTGCCATAGTGGTGGAAATTTTAGCTAGAAAGGATCAGCTAGAATAGGCCTGAAGCAGAAAAGTGTTTCATCAGTTAGGTTCTCAATAAGGCAGAAATCACTAATTTTCTTTGGGTGCAGAATGAGTAAACGTGATAAGAAACATCTCCTTTCTTGCGACTTCCTTGTGACTTCAATGTGATCCAAGAAATCTTTTGAAAATGATTCCACAAAATGTTATTCTATCTACGGCCATCATAGGAAATAATTGAAATTATCTGGCCATTTCCTCTTTTCAGAGCTCCTCATGAGACCTGCAAAGGAAGAAGTATTTTGGAATAACAAACTTGGGCATAATATTTTGTTTGAGAAAAGTTTTATATTGAAATAAATTTCAATTGTTTTATGTTCAAATTTTTCTAGGAGTGACAATTCTGCTCAAGGGTGTTATTGATAAAAGCCTGAGTCATTAAAGCTTGTGCTACTTTAGTCTGGACACACGGAGAAATTATTTAATATTTTTATAATAATGATTTTACCATTTTTTTATGATATGGGATAAAATGTGTTATTTTAATTTAGTCTCTAAAGTACAGAATAAAACAGCCACACCAGGATTTCAAGATATAGTTTTGTATTTATGCTTAAGATAAACTTTTTGGAAATACATGTATACTTCTCTGTCATTTACTTTTTAAAAACAATTTAGGATTTATTCTTTAACTATTTTACCTTAAGACAAAAGTCTTGCTCTTTATTGAAAAGCCTTTCTTCTTTGATAGAAATGTAGTTTTAATTTATCTGCATTGACATTTGAATTTGTAGGCATTCATTAAACATTCATATTGTATAAATAATGTGATCTGTATTTTAACAAAGGAAGCTTTCATGGATGAATAACTTCTTCACTTGGCATTGTGACAGCTATTGAGAAATGGAAATTTCTGCATTAAAAAATGCTGTCTGAAAACACCTTTACTAAAGGAAGGAATTAGAATACCTTTTTAAAGAGTAATTTTAACATGATTTTGATAATTCAAAAATTCCAAGTATATAAAATATATACCGGTACTGCATTTTATAACCTCTATGGGATTGTGTTCTTGACCACAGTATTTGATTTTCTATAAATGTATAATGTATGTGTTTTCTTCACTCCTAACCAATTTTCTTTATGTTCTGAAGAGACCCCTGTCTTTTATCTTAGTGGCATAGCCTGAACTTCTGTTTGTATAATAATTCATGGTACAGTTCTCCTGACCTCTCCTTCTGCTGTTCATTGTTCAGCATGCTTAATCGATTTGCTTTCTTGACTAGTGATCATCACATGCATTTCACCGTTGACCTGGCATGTTGTGTAAAACCTCTTTGCATCTGTCATGTAAGAACATAAATGAACTATTTAAACCACATCAGCACTTAGGAGAATGCATATCAGATTACTTGGTAGCTTAGACTCTATTTTATTGTTCTTTGGAAGTCTAAAATCTAGCATAATGCCTGGCACATAGTAGTCACACAGTGAATATTTGCTGAATAAGTAATTCTAGTTGAGCATGCTAAGAGAAAAATTGGGGGAAGCAATCTTAGGTAGTACAGTGGTACTGTGTATAAAAAAGAACATGGGGGGAA
>PVKE010027977.1:0-21357 GCA_004027555.1 Craseonycteris thonglongyai | reverse complement strand
AAGAAGACATCAGCGCCCTTATCGATTGCCACTCGGACCCACTGACCGATGAAGACCTCCTTGAGATGACAAAGTCTGCAAGTGAGGAAGAAAACGAAGAGGAAGACGAAGAAGAAACTGAAAAGCGTGGCCTGACCCTGGAGAATCTGCAACAATTGTGCAACATGGCAAGAGCGATGCAACAATTTGCACAAGACATGGACGACAATAGGGTTCGAGCTGTCGAGTTCAGCCATCGCGTTGACGGGGTTCTGTCCTTGCACAGGGGAATGTTGAAGGAAAAGAAAAAACAAAGACAACAACGACCCATCACCATGTTTCTCTCCCAGGTAAAGCCCCCGGCTCTACCGTCAGCGCCTCCAGCAGAAGAGTCTCCGAGTGAACCTAACGCTTCTACGAGTCACGTGAGAGCCTCTCCTCCACCACCAACACAAGACTCTTCGCCTCTCTCAGAAAGCAATGTTGATGAATGTTTATTACTGTATAAGGTTTTGTCATTAACCTTATTAATTAGCACGGACACGTTTAAGTAAATACGTATACTGTTGTCATTTTTGTCTTAAATGAGTAAAGTATGAATACTGTTTACATATTTAAAACATTCTTGTACCCGCATACACGAAAATTCCCAGGGACAAATCCTACTTCGCAGTTTTTCAGCTTTCGCGGAAGGTTCTGGTCCCCATTAACCGCAAAAAACGAGGGATCACTGTAGTTTCACTCCACAGGCGGGCACAGGGCTGTGCAGGGCAGGAACTGGGCTGGGAGCCTCCCACATAGGTCCCGGCAAGAACTGAACCAGGGGCACACCCCAGTTCAGCATGTGGGTCCGCATGGGCTGGGGCCAGGATTCGATCCTTGGTCCTCGGGGCTTCAAAGCGAGCGCTTTACCCGCTGAGCCATCCCAGCTTTCCCAAAAAAGCATTTTAAAGGTCAATCCAAGCCTTTAGAAAGATCTGGAAGGGTAAGACATCTTATGAAAGGTAAAAGACCTAATTTTCTAAAGAAAAAAATGTAAGGCAGGTAGTAGAACAAGCAGATTTCAAACTTTATGTATATTTATCTCCTTTTTCTAATTAACCATAAGGGAGGGAGATGTAAAACAGATGCATTTCTTTTTAGTGAGTTTCCTTTCTAACCCAAGCTCACAGCAAATCTGTGATCATTGCATTTTATCTTACGCATGAAATTGCTTTATAAGGTTTGGTGTTCTATTTGTAGTTTTTCAGTTATATGTTCATAACCCAAGTGGAAAGTAAGGCACAAAAGTCAGGTGGCTTAAAGCATTCTGTTCTAATACAAACAAGTTGTTTGTGTCTTTTCAAAGGGGAAATGGGGCTTTCTATTTTTAATCTAAACACTTTCAGGCAGTAGTAGTATCTGTGACATTTTTCTCAACAAAGGAAATCCTCTCCATTTCCCATCACAATTTATTGGGTCACAAGAATAGCAGACGTTCAGAAAGTATTCATGTGTGACACTCAGGAAGTAATTATCTGAGCATCCTGCCACATTTTCAAAAGTTAACTTCATTTCTAGCTAGATAAAAATACATGTAATTTCCATATGGAAATAGTTGATACACATATGACACTTTATTGTGTTAATGTTTCAGATGCTACTTGTTTTTGTTTAAATGGTTACATATCTGGCATGCCCATCTTGAAAATAAATGACAACTTCCTATTCAGATACTAGTTAGTTTGACACAATTATCGACCAAAGGTCATGTCTCCCAGCTCTGGCTCCTATCTTCGTCTCGGTGCTACCAAGTTGATCTCTTTATCACTTTTATTTTGGACAAGATAGAGCTGGAAGTAAATCTAGTATTCCAGTGTCCTGTTGGTGTGGTCACATAGGTGGTAGTGATAGAATGTTCACAACCAGGGACGGGTTTTAGTTTCTTAGTGTGCCTGATGGCTTGAATCAGTGACATTCTCATTAACATGTGTTTTGTTTTTATCCTTAAAAATAGAAGGCAGATTATACAAATAGGCAAGAAATTTGGGCTCCATTTCTTTTAAAGGCCCAGCTTACATAGGAAACAATAAGGAAGTTCTAGGACTTGCACTGTCTTCACCTTGATTCATTGTTCTCTGGTCCCACCAAAGTTTGTCTTCTGATGCCCGTGGAGTACTCAGCTAAGGCTCCATGAGGGTGGGGCTTTTGTTTTACCTTTGCTGTGTTCCTTGTACCTAGAACAGTATCTGGTACTTTGCAGTCTCTGAAGAAAATGATTATTGATACTTCATTTTTTTTAATTTATGGAAAAATTTCAAATATCCATAAAAGTAGGAAGATATAATGAGCCCTCATCTACGCATCTCTTCCTTTCAGTATTATCAGCTTTTCCCCCATGCTTTTTGGGATACAGTTGTCATTGTCTTGTATTACTAGCACTTGAAATTGCTCGAGAAAATATTTGTTGAAAATTGTTGGGGAAGCTGGTATGGCTCAGTAGGTTGAGCGCTCGCTTTGTAGCCCCGGAGCCAAAGGATCAAATCCCAGGCCTGGCCCATGAGGACCCATATGCTGGACTGGGGTGTGCCCCCAGTTCAGTTCTTGCCGAGGCCTGAGTGGGAGGCTCCCAGCCCAGTTCCTGCTCTGTGCAGCCCCGTGCCCACCTGTGGAGTGAAACTATATGGAAATCTAATGCTGTTAACTATGGAGACTGCTCTGGGCCCCCAAATCTTTAAAAAGAAAATTGTTAAAGGGGAACGAGTACTTGATCTTGACATTGGCACAAATCTTTCATTAGGTTCTTTATTTACCTTGAAGACCAAAACATTATTCTTAGTTGGAAAAACAATATGTATGTGATGGTAGTGAGGCATATTAAAAGAAAAGTTAGATTTGCCTATCTATATTTCTTGTATGTCTGCACATGATTGTATCACACATTCTTTCATTCATTTATAAATGAATGAATGCATTTTAGCTTCACAGCAAAATTGAGTGGGGTATACTGAGAGTTCCCACATATCCCTCACACATGCACACTCACGCTCACACACCTCCTCCTCCACCATCAGCATTCTGAACCAGAGTGGCACATTTGCTACAATTAATGAACCTACAGTCACACATCATTATCACCCAAAGTCACCAGAATTCACTGTTTGTATTGTACATTCTGTGGGTTTGGACAAGTGTATAATGACATGTATCCCCCATTATGTATCATACAGAATAGTTTCACTGCCCTAATCTCCTCTTGTGTTCCACCTGTTCATCTCTCCCTCCCACCCGCCCCTCCAGCCCTTGGCAACCACTGGTCTTTCACCCTCTCCATAGTTTCGCCTTTTACAGAATGTCGTATAGTTGGTATCGTACAGTATGTTATGGGCCTTCTCAGACTGGCTTCGTTCAGTTATTATAATAATATACCTTAAAGTTTCCTCCATGTCTTTTTGTGGCTTGTGAGCTCATTTCTCTTTGTTGCTGAATACTATTCCACTGTCTGGATGTACCACAGTTTATTCAGTCACCTATGGAAGGACATCTGTTGCTTCAAGTTTTGGCAGCTAAACATTCACGTGCATGGAGATAACTTTTCAGCTCCTTTGGGAAAATAGCAAGGAGCATGATTGCTGGGTCATATGATCAAAGTATGTTTAGTTTTGTAAGAGACTATCAAACTGTCTACCAAAGTGGCTGCACCATTTTGTATTCCCACCAGCAATGAATGAGCGGTCCTGTTATTCCACATCCTCACCAGCCTTTGGTGTCGTTAGTTTTTGGATTTTAGCTATTCTAATAGGTGTATAGTGGTATCTCATTGTTTTCATTTGAAAATATCATTTTTATATTGGTAACTGAAGAAAACACCACCCTGTGTTTTTCTTTGTGTGTTTGACTAGGTATGTTGACCAGTTTTTCAATTGAGGATTTTGTGGGGCTATGTCATTTATTTTTATTTTTTATTTATTTTATTGTTTCTGACAGAGAGAGAGACACACACACACACACAGAGACAGAGAGAACCGAACCGGGGGCACCCCCCAGTTCAGCATATGGTTCCGCACGGGCCGGGGCCGGGACTCGACCCTGGGACCCGGCGTTGCAAAGCGAGCGCCCAACCCACCTTGCCATCCCCCCCCCGCCCATGTCATTTATGAAATGAACACCTAGTAGCGTCTTTCAGGTGCCTGCACTATGAGCTGGGATATCAAAGACTTTTTAAGATGTGGTCGTCCCGCCTGGAAGCTGATAAAGGAACAGATGACACAATAGCTTCATAAGGGACTGTATATACAGTATCTTAGAAAAGTCACCTTCCCTTAGGTAGGAAGGTCATGGGGAGTATTGATGTCTGAATTGAGTTTTGAAGGACATTCTGTAGGAATTAGACAATAGAGACTTGGGGAGAAGGGTGGTCGAACCAGAGAGAGAATTCTACACACAGGGAATGGGAACAAAACACGAGAGCCTCGGGTCTGTGTGGTCTTTTGGAAAGAGCATAGGTTCAGAAAGTCAGAGAAGGGCGAGAGCTAATTACCTGGGAGAGGTGCCAGGGCCTACCTCTAACTTTTTTGTGAAAGTCTGCTTTAATGATTTTAAGTAGTGTGACCCACCTTGGAAGTACTTTATTCAGGGGAATGAGATCAGAGATGTGTGTCTTCCTATAGAAGGGGTGCTGACTTTGGAAACGGGATAGGACAAATTATAATTAGAAAAGGTCATGAGGGCTCCATCTAAGGCAGTGGCAGTAGGTGGTGGAGGGGACAGACTAAGTAACAGTAAGAAGGTACATTCTTAGAGCTTGGTGATTGTTGGGACTGGAGTCCAAGGAAGGTGGTGGAACTGAGTGAACAGTGGTACCATTCACAAAGATAAAAGCTCCAAAGGTGGAGTAGATGCTCAATTCAGTATTAGGAAATGTTGAATTGTCCTGAATTCTTTCTCCCATGTGTATGAGTTAAATAAAACTCTGGATCTTCAGATAATGTTCTGAGGTTCTTGAATTTCTTAGAGGAAAAACATCTTTCTTATGTGCGCTGTGACGGTCTCTTCTATTACCAGCCTGCGTATCTCTAAGGGCCTCAGTCTCAAATCATGGGCTGGGCATCAAGATTACCTGAACTAATGGGCGCTTCAGTTCTGTAAGTGGCTTGCTAACCCTTGGTATTTATATATGTACTATTTGCGTCTCTGCCTCTATCTTTTGGGGAATATTATTTGTTTTGCTTTAGAAAAAATGCTCTTAACTTCTGAGATAGTACTTGTAAAAATACATAACTAGAAATGAGTAGTCCTTCCTAACCACCCCCCCATCACCATTGTTAACAAGATGGTGCACATTCTTTCAGAGTCAGATCAGTTCTCCTTCTGCCCCCTACACACCTGACCTATTTTAGCGGAACTGAAATCTCTTTATAAAGAGTTTTTTTTGTTGCTTAGTAACATATTCTGATCAGCACATATAAATTAAATCCATTGTTTTTAATAGTTGCATAGTACTTTATTATATAGGTATGTCATTTATTTACCTAGTTACCTATTCATGGATATTGACCACCCATTTTTTTGAATTCTCTAACCTAGTGCTGTTCAATAGAACTTTCTGTGATAATGGAAACGTTCTAGATCTGCTCTGTCCACATGTGGCTATCGAGCGCTTGAAATGTGGTTAGTGTGCCTAAGGAACTGAATGTTGCATTCTATTTGATTTTCATTAAGTTGGAATAGCCGCATGTGGCTAGTGGCTACCATAGTGGACAGCACAGCGCTAAACTGCCAGAGCCAAGTTGGGCCATCAAGCTGCTTGCTTGGACCACATTGCTTTGGCATTTAAAAATGAAAGTTTAATGGTGTTTCTTTGATGTTTAACAGGCATATGAAATTTCTTTTGTAAACTTACTCTTTTAAAGAATACTGTTCAGTATTGGAGTCCCTTAAAGAAGGATTAGTGATATATGTCTTGTGTTTAGTTCTAATAGAGAGTTTCATCCGACATATCAGTATAATTGCCTTTATCAAGTAAAGGCTATCTTTCTACCTTACTGTACATTTCTTTTTACCTTGGTTGCCAGGGAGCCTAAAGTTAAGTTTTCGGTTTAGCTAGATGGTCTTTTACCTCTCATTACTCCTCCCTCCAAACTATATAACTTTCCTTTCATTCTGAATTTAAAGATTTTATTGTGTGTTGCCTTTTCTTGCAAAACTCTTCTCTCTTTCAAAATGGTTAGGCTTTATATGGGGTTTTTGGAATCTAATCTCAGGCTTCACTAAGAGACTAAAGGCAGTGTCCACACTACATCCTTCTCACAGCCCTGTGTACACATATCATATCTTAATTGGACAAGATACTGTCGCGTGTGAGAGTCCTTTTCATCATTTCAGTGGGAAATACACATATTTAAAACTCTATAAAATAAACTTTCTACGTCGGGTTGTCAGGAAGCTACTTAGGCAGTTAATGGTTCGCCATATTTTACTCGATCACGAGTCAAAATTGGGTTCCCGTACCCACTTCTTTTGCTCTGCCAGGCCGATGCTCTCCTTGGCTTTTTTTGAAGACATGTGAGAAATCTTACTTTGCCTGAACTTAAAATATGCTCTTCAGGACTTCCTGGTTCTATGGCAGCCTGTAGATAAAGAGTAACTGCTACATGGTGGCAAAATGTCTTTTTACCCTTCTACAATAGCACTGTTATGGTATAGAATCTTTAGAAAATGTTCATAAATTTAAAAACATTTTATTCTTCCTTTGTTTGCCAAGTTTTATCCTTAGATATTTTTAAATACTAGGATTTTCTTAGTTTTTACATAGACTTCAGAATTAAGAATTAGAAAGATGAAAAATTATTAATAAATTTTTTTTGGCTGCAAGGAAGTAGTCTAGAACCAGGAAACTAATTGATGTGGTAACTAGGATAACACACTAAAGCCATCTGTATAGCAACTCTTGGCAGGAATAAAATGACAAAACAAGATCTTAGAGAGTGCTCATTACCGGGTGTGTGATAAAAAGATAAGGATATTTTCATATGATAATATTGGCCTAGTGCCTTTGGCATTCATGGGGTAGTGTGTACACCTGTGTGCAGGCATAGCCATCAAGGTTGAGCATTTTCAGTATAATTAGGAAATTGGGAGAGGAAAGGGCTGTAAGTTAAAGACCTTTAACATTGTTTGGAGTTATTATAACTGCAAACTCTGGATGTGAACTCTAGAAAACTGCATGGGCTTTCAAGTGTAATGTGATGGTAAACATCAAATGCTGATTTGTGGCCAAAGTGCTAGGCCAGGCTCTTCACGAAAGAATGATGGGAGGAGGCCAGAACAGGACTACGGTTTTCCTGTTGTGCAAGGGGCTGTGAAGAAGACTTGGGGGCCTAGTAAGATGGAAGCTGGGGGTCAGTTTTTTCATGCTTTTTATGGCATTGTTTGTAATTTTCAGGAAAAGCTGACAAATGTAAAGCTTTTCATTCTACTTCAAATTAGAATTATTTAGATTAAATATAATGGTAGTTTGAATACCTAAAAAGAACTATTAAGAGATTTGTTTTATGAAAGGATTTCATGACCTTGAATAAAATTTTTGCTCTCTTAAATTGCAGTGGTTTATTTGAGAGTAATTCTATTTTTCGTATTTCTAAATTTATTAGGACTATTTGATTTTCACTGTTGCATGTTCTAAATGTCGCTAATTTCAAAATCAGTAACTCTCCAGTGGATATATACAGTTAGTTTTCAGTAAATTGCTACTTTGGTTTCCCAGCGGCAATCTTGACATCTTAGCACTTCAAATAAATTTAAAAGTTTTAAAAAGGAAAGGGATGGTATGATTTTGTACATCTTTTCATTTGATGAAATAATGGAACGGGGTAGTGTACCTGTGGGCTTGGTCTTTTCAGATGTTTGCTAAAAGGTAATTTCTTATTAGTTCCTTTTGAATAGAATTGAGGTGTGCCCCAACCCCCATTTCTACCCATCTTTCCTGTGTATAATAAAGGGTGTCCCAAAATTCACGCAAGATTTGAATTGCATCATTTGCATCACTTCTTGCGTGAATTTTGGGACACCCTTACTTGTGTGTGTGTGTGTGTGTGTGTGGTGGGGCAGAGGGGTGATAAGTATTATTTCTTGTATCTTTCTGGCTTCTCCTACAGCCCAGGGTAGCTTCATAAGGAGTGTGGCCTTGTTGGCTCCTGGAATATGGTCCCTAGCCAAATTGTCATTGGGGCCCCTTTCCTAGAAACTCATTTGTACCAAAAATTAAAAAAGAAAAAATCCAAAAGTATAAAAAGTACATGAAAAGAAAATACTATAAGCGCATGACTTCATAAACATTAATCATGCAAAGCCAAATGCTTAATGTGGGAACAGTTTTAAGTGTTCTTTTGGCACACATCAGCTATGCATTCTTGCCAGAAATGTTTAACTGAATCTAATCCTGAGAAACAATCAGCAGATGAAAATTGTGGGGACCTCTACAAATCAATTGGCCTGAACTCTTAGATAATGTCAACATCCTGTAAGGCGGTCAAGGAGGGGGACTCTTCTAGATTAAAGGAAACTCAAGAAACATAACTTAATGCAACATGTGATCCTTAATCTTTTTAAAGTGTGTAATTCAGTGGTTTTTAGTATATTCAGTATTGTGTGATGGTCACCACTAATTCCACAACTTTCCTCACCCCAAAAGGTAGTTCTAGACCAATCATTCCCCACCCAACCCCCACCCCTGATAATCACTAATTCACTTTCCATTTCTGTGGATTTGCCTATTCTACACATTCCACATAAATGGAGGCATATGATGTGTGGCCTTTTGTGTTTGGCTTCTTTTACTGAGCATGTTGTCAAGGTCTGTCCATGTTGTGCTATGTGTTAGTACCTCTTTTTTATTGTTGAACGACATTCCACTGTATGCATGCACCACATCTTGTTCATCCACACATTAGCTGGTGTAAATTGGGGTTGTTTGTTCTTTGGGCTGTTATAAATAACGTTGCTGTGAATATTCACTCAAGTTTTTGTGTGGACATGTATTTCCAGTTCTCTTGGATATGTACATGGAGTGCAGTTGCATATGGTAACTGTTTGAAGACCATAACTTTTTGAAGACCTGCCAAATGGCTTCACCAGCAATGTATAAGGGTTTTGATTTCTCCACATTATGATCAACTTGTTGCTTACCATTTCTTTTTTTTCTTAAAGATGTATTTTTATTGTTTTTGACAGAGAGAGAGATACAGAGACAGAGAGAAGGGGGAGGGCCCAGAACAGTCTCCATAGTTGCACATCATTAGTTTTCCCATATAGTTTCATTCCACAGGTGGGAGTGGGGCTGCACAGGGCAGGAACTGGGCCAGGGTCTTCACCCCAGTGACAACTGAACTGGGGGCACTCCCCAGTTCAGCATATGGGTCCACACAGGCCGGGGCCGGGATTCGATCCTCATTCCCCGGGGCTACAAAGTGAGTGCTTAACCCACTGAGCCATCCCGGCTTCCCTTTACCATTTCTTTTGATAGACAGCTTATTGTGTACTGTCTGATACATTATTGTGGTTCTGATTTGTATTTCTCTAATGACTAATGGTATTGAACATCTTTGCATGTGCTTCATGGGCATTACTATATCTTCTTTAGCCTACTTGTCTTTTTATTGTTGAGCTTTTTATATAGTAATATTCTAGAATCTAGATGATACTAGACCTTTATTAGTTCGGTAGCCTACAGATAATTTTTCCCACTCTGTGGTTTGTCTTTTCACTTTCCTTTTGGTGTCATTTGATGCACTAAAGTTTTTTATTTTGATAAAGTCTAACTTACCTTGTTTTTTTTGTGTTGTTTGTTTGTTTGGTTATTTGTACTTTTGATGGCATATCTCAGAAACCATTGCCTCAACCAAGTTTAGGAAGAGTGGACTTTTATAATCCAAATACAAGGAGGTTAACATATATGTTCTCAGAGTTTTATAGTTTTTGCTCTTACATTTAGATTCTTAATCCATTTTGAGTATTGCAGTCTTAACAAAATGAACTTTCCCAGTTCATGAACATGGAATGTCTTTTTATTTAAGTCTTTAACTTCTTTCAACACGGTTTTATAGTTTTCAGTATACAGTGTAGGTTTAGCCTACATTTTGAGGCTGAATTTATTCTGAAGTATTTCATTCTTTTTTTTTTTAAGATTTATTTTATTGTTAGAAAGAGAGAAGGGAGGAGGAACCAGAGCAGTCTCCATAGTTGTACATCATTAGTGTGACATGGTTTTATTCTACACAGATGGATGTGGGGCCTTGCAGGGAAGGAACCAAACTGGAGTCCTCCCTCGGGTATTGAGAACCTTTGCCACCATCCTGGCAGTTACTACCGGTAGTTGTACCACAGTTTAGCATATGGGTTTGCACTGGCCGGGACCGGGATTCGATCCCCAGACCTTGTGGTTGCAAGGCAAATACTTCACCTGCTGAGCTATCCTGGCATCCCTGTAGATTTTTTTTAGAAATAAGTTCCTTTCTATTTCTAGTTTGTCGACTGGTTTCTTTATGAATTGGGGTTGAATTTTGTCAAATGCGTCTCCTGTGTCTCTTGAGATGATGTGGCTTTTGTCTTTTTTTTTCTATTAATATTGAGTATTATGTTGATAATTGTATGTTGAACCAGCCTTTCATCCTTCAGACAAATTCCATTGATAATTGTGTGTAATTCTTTTTATTTACTACTGGTTTGATTTTCTATGAGATATATAAAGGATATTTATGAATTCCCCAAGTTACCTTCTGTTACTGGTTTCTAATTTCATTCCATTGTGGCCAGAGCACATACTCTTTGATGTCAGTGTTTTTAAATTTACTGAGATTGTTTTGTAGTCTTGCATAAGGTCTATCCTGGAGAATTCCACGTGCACTTGAGGAGAATGTCTATTCTGTCTTACTGTGTGTGTAGGGTTCTTTAGATGTCTGTTATTAGATCTAGTTAGTTATAGTGTTGTTCAAGTCTTCTGTGTCTTTGCTGCCTTCTGTCTCGTTCATTTATTATTGAAAGGGGGATATTGAAATCTCCAGATATTGTTGAATGGTGTATTTTTCACTTTCAATTTTTGCTTCATGTATTTTGGAACTCTTGGGTACACACATATATGTTTGTACTTCTTATATGTTCTTGATGGATTGTATCCTTTGTTGTTATCAAATCTTTGGGTTTTTTTCTAGCAACAAGTTTTATCTTAACTCTATTTTGTCTGATCTTAGTACAGACATTCCTGCTCTCTTGTGGCTACTGTTTGCATGGTATATGTTTTTCCATGTCATGTAATTTTACTTTCTACCTGTTTGTGGTTTGAATCTAAAATGTGTCTCATGTAAACAACATATAGTTGGATCATGCTTTTTATTGATCCATTTACATTTAATGTCATTACTGATAAGGTAGGATTTATGTCTGCTTTTTTGCTGCTTGATTCCTAAATGTCTTATGTCATTTTTGTTCCTCAGGTCTTTCATTACAGGCTTTTGTATTACATAGCTATTTTCTAGTATACCATTTTAATTCTCTTTTTGGTAATTTTGCT
Source organism: Craseonycteris thonglongyai (assembly GCA_004027555.1). Lineage (NCBI taxonomy): Eukaryota > Metazoa > Chordata > Mammalia > Chiroptera > Craseonycteridae > Craseonycteris > Craseonycteris thonglongyai. The sequence goes on along the minus strand of PVKE010027977.1, from coordinate 9,833 downwards.
GTATATTTTTTGTTCTTAGTGGTTGCCATTTAGTTTACCATTAACATCTTAATTTATAGTAATTTAGTTCAGATTAATAGCAATTTAATTTAAATAGTATACAAAGATTTTATTCCTGTATAACCTCATTTCCTTCCTTTTTAATGCATTTATTGCTTCATATTTATATCTTTAAACATTGTGTGCCCATCAGCTTAAATTTATAGTTATTGCATTATGGAGTTGCCTTTCACATGATGACAAGTCACCTGCTAATCTTTTTTTTTTTTTTTTTTTATCTTTTCACATTTATAGAGAGAAATTATCTTTTTGTCTTCAGTGCATAGTTATTTCTATTTTACTTTTTGACAGATAGAGAGAGAGACAGAGACAGAGACAGTTAGAGAACCGAACTGTGGGAACTCCCCAGTTCAGCATGTGGGTCCTGCCTGGGCCGGAGTCGGGATTCGATCCTCGGTCCTCATGGCCTCAAAGCGAGCGCTCAACCCGCTGAGCCGTCCCGGCTTTCCCCCTCACCTGCTAATCTTAATTGAGAATCCCTTTTCCATGATGCATCCTTTTCTCCTAATGCTTTCAAGATTCTCCTTTTGTCTTTTTTCACAGTTTAACTATGGTGTCTCTAGGTATGGCTCTCTTTGCATTTATTCTACTTGGAGTTGAGCTTCTTGAATGTTTATATTATTATCATTTAATCAAATTTGAGACATTTTTGTCCATTATTTTTTCAGATATTTATTCTCCCTCTTTTCTGGGATTCCTATTATGTGTGTGTTGGTCTGTTTGATGACATCCCACTAGTCTCTGAGGCTCTGTTCAGTTTCTTTCTTTCTGTCTTAGGCTGGATAACCTCAATTGAGCCATGTTCAAATTTGCTGACACTTCTGCCAATTTATATGTGTTGCTGAGCCCTTCTATTAAATTTTTAATTTCAATTATTGTATTTTTCAACTCTAGAACTTTAATTCTTTTTTTATATTATTAATTTTTTTATTGGTGTTCTCTATTTCAGAAGACATTTGTTCTTATACTTCCTTTTAGTCTTTTAGACATGGTTTCTTTTTAGTTCTATATGACTATCTATAATAGCCAATGCTTGGACTTACTCAAAAAATAGGCTCTATTGACTGTTTTGTTTTGTTTTTCCCTGTGAGGGTGGACCATGCTTTTCTTCCGTGTCTTGTAATATTTTGTTGAAAACTAGATGTTTGAAGGTTAATAACTTTTTAATATTGATTTACTGTCATTTTAACTAGGCTTTGGGCAGAGAGGAGATAAAAATGTGTAGTTAGTATTCTATTATTAACTGGAAGTTTCCTGTAGTTCTTACTGTCAGTTTTAATTTTGTTGTTGGATGTTTACTTGAGGTGTCCTATCTCCCTTAACCCTTGAGTACAGCCACTCCTTATGCCTATATGTACTCACGGAGCTGCCCTAGATTGATGATTGGTTTGACCAGCTAATAATAGTGAGACAGTAGCATAAGCAGTTGTACATTTTTTTTGCTTTCCTTACTTTGTTATTTTATTTCAGTGCCTAAACTACTTTTCAAAAACTAAATCAGAATTGAAATCATGGCAGATAATCTTTCTCCTTTAAAAATACTGAAATCAAATTGCTTCTCTGCTAATCTGATTTTTAGGAATGAGAGAACAAAGCAGTACAAGTAGAGTACCTTAAATGACTCATAATTACTCACACAAACACATATAAACTTGGGTATGCAATTAGGCAGCTCATTATGTTGCAAATGCAATTACATGTTTAAATGCATGGTCACTCCCTCGGCTCACCCAGCTGTCTCTCTTGTCTTAGGCTTATGATCAGTTATTATTAAACCCCAGCTGTCAAAATTTGAACATACATGCTGGTGCTAGTGGTGCCTTTCAACCAATAATGGAGGAAAGGTTTGAAAAGGAAATTTTCCATTGAGTTTATGTATTGCAGAGTTGGTCTTTGTAGTTGGCAAAATCCTACTGGAGATTGCAAGCTATGCAATTAGAAAAATTATGATTAATCATAATGGTGGTTAGTTCTATTTATAGTATAGTATACCTCTAACATCTCTGATCTGCAATTCTGAAATTCAGAAAGCCCTGAAATTTTTTATAACTCACTGGTGGCAAAACCTGACCTGACCTGCTTTGGTAGAGCTCAAACTTGACATGTAATGATAAGACTTTTTCTGATCTTTATATATATGTGTGGATTTTACAGCAGAGATATTTAAGTAATAATGTACTGTATTACTTTTTTTTAATGTAAAAAAAAAAATTCTGAATTTTAATCCCTTTTGGCCCCCGTAGTTTCTGATAAAGAGTTAATAGCCTTATGGTAAGAGTGACAGATTTCTGGTTAGATGTGGGTCAAAAATCTAATAGAGGAATAAAACCTCCATACCTCTTAAAAGAGTGTGAGTTGCTGTTGCTATTGTTATTTTTTGCTATTCTGATATTAATATCTACTTTTAGAATGTCCTGAAACAGTTCTATAACAGAATAATTAGATGATTTTACATGTTTGTTAGGTGGTAAAATTATTTTATATTCAAGCTCTTTATTGTTGTTTGTCAGTAAGTGTAGTTCTTATCTGTTCAATGGTATTATTATAACATAAATACTGTTTCAATTGAGTTTATAGGATTGTAGTAATATAAGATCACTAAAAGGTAAAATTGACAATTCTTCTAACCAGGTATCTGCTGTATAATTTTTTTAATTGGTAAATTTATTAGGGTGCTATTGGTTGGTAAAAATACATAGGTTCCAGGTGTACAAGGCTACATTACATCATCTCTGTGTTGCATTATGTGCTCACTGCCCAGAGTCAGTTCTCTCTCCATCACCACACATTTGATGTCCCCCCCACCTCCTCTACCCCTTCTGTATAATCAATGAGTAAAAGTACATGTTAATTTTATATAGCATTAAATTCTAACTATTTATTATGGAAATTATGTTTTGCTGAGTGTAAAATCATAACCTCTGTGTTTTTCAAGTTGGTGTTGTCTCCTTCAACTCTGTTTTAGATCTCCTGCCTCAGCAGATAAAGGGCTCCCCAGAACCATTTTAAAGTTTCTCTTCTGTGGCACTAATCACAATGTATTGTACTTGACTGTCTTCCAAACTTTGTTTTACTTACATGTGAGAGCTAGCAGCACTTAGCTTTTTAGTAAATGGTCAGTTAACCTTTCAATTAAATGAATGAATAAAGTTGAGGATAATAAGAATCACTTAATCCTCCCACACAAATATTAATATGTGAAACAACTCTTTTTCTACTGGATTTCATTCTACTGCCTAATTTTGTAGAGTATGCCTAGTATACTATTCCTGGAGCATAGTAACTATGGAACACAGTAAATATGTGATGAATGGAAATCTAGCTCCTTATAAAATGGATCTACTTCTATGGTGTGAAGTTAAAAGAATATACCTCTTTTTCTTCCATGTGATAGAATGCTCTTATACTATCATCATCCTCATTCCAGTTATCATTCAAAATGTGTTCCACTTGACACTGTATACTGCAGCTAGAGGTCAATACCAGTGAAATTAGTAATTTTAACTTTGTTATAATTGTTCTGATGTGTTTTTTTCCCTCTGAAAAGGAACTAAGGAAACGTGGTTAATAAAATCAACTCATTAAATTTTATTTTGTTTTTGATGGAAATATCTCCTCCTATAAAATTTAATGACCAGAAATTTGATTGCAGTGATTATTTACCATAACCAGACCTGTCCCTGAGAGGCAGTTTAAAACAATTCCATTAGAATCTAGGTAACTAATCAAGAAGTATGTTGATGGAACATTATTTAAAAAAGGTCTGTGAGAACATATGTTCAGATCTGGTCTGATTTTTTATATGTTTACCCCTCACCTCTTCCCTTAGGAAAATTAATAAACAGTGACTTTTTATTGTCTTTGATGCCCATGTTTAGGACTAATCTCAGGTTTAAAGGGGATACTACTTTAATATGAGGTCCTTTGGTAGCAAATGCCCCCTTGCATAGGCAGAATAGGTCTACATTATAGTGAGGTATTTGTTTTTACCTGAGTAAGGACAATTAGACAATTAAAAAAAAAATACTTTTGCCAAACAGGACCCTTTAAGTCTTAGTACCTTATGCACATGAAATTCATGAATGCATTCATGTGTGTTTATATGAATTGATTTATTTGTGAAATATTTATTGAATACCTGCTACTTGGCAGGCAGTGGTGTAGGTACTGGAAATTCAGCATTTAAAACAGATGAAGTTCCTATCCTCCCAAGAGGACAGTATCTTGCATCTTATATACTCGAAAAGTGGTAACAGTGCACTTTCTTCCTGTGTAAAAGAAGAGAAGATCGCTGTCTTAGGTCTATGATAGAGCTTCGCGTTGGGAGATTTAATTGCCTGATGGGAAGCAGATACCCCTGTAGTTGCAAGTGCCTGAACTCTCACTCTCAGAATGATTTTTCTAGCTTGCTCATGTTTCATTCCAACCCCAAATTCTTTCAAATATACTTACTCAGTGTCCCAACCTGCCCTGTTTTCTCTAGCCCTCACCTGTCTTCCTTGTGGACTCTGCAGTCTCAGAGCGTTGCTCTACACAACTGAGTATGTGTGCTTCTGTGCGTGCATGTGTGCACACATCTTTCTGCTCCAGATAGATTTTGAACTCCAGGGAGGTTATGGTCAGTGACTTTGATTTAGCACAGTAATATGTAGTAGTATTTAGTACTGATTTTTGTTGACTTCAACTACTGTCCTAAAATTACTTAAAATCTTAGTAATTTCTGTAATGAAATTTTTTTAAGTGCCTTGCATTTCTTGAAGTTTTGTCTTTTAGGTTAGAGTCAAACCACTTCGTGTATAAAACCTTTACTTCTGTTTCCAAAAGTTGTACAGATTATGCTAATATGAAACTTCTTGATAGGACTCCTGCTCATTAAGGGTTATTTGTCATCATGAACCCCATAGCCTTTGCCTGTAGGGGTGGGGTCACCCTTTCTAATCAGGCAAAGTAATATAACTACATTAGTATGCTGGTATCTAACATTTATGTTTTTTGTTGTTGTTTTATTTTTTATTGGGGAGGGTACTGGGTGCCATTTTTCTTTGTTATAACTCTCTCCCACCTTCCCTTCTCTAAAAAGTTACCGTATTTTCCGGCATAGAAGACGACCGGGCGTATAAGACGACCCCCTAATTTTACAGTTAAAACATGGGTTTAGGCCTATATTCGCTGAGCGAATATAGGCCTAAACCCATGTTTTAACTGTAAAATTAGGGGGTCGTCTTATACGCCCGGTCGTCTTCTATGCTGGAAAATACGTAAACTAGATTGAGTCATTTCCATTATGATTTCTGTTTTTTTCCTGTATAATTGAATGCTATCCAAATTCACAGGTGAGTAGTCAGTGGAAGTTCCATTTTAAGAGCCAGTGTTCTCTCTTCTGAAAGCTTCCCCTTCAGAGAGAATTGCATAGGATAGGTTTCCAGTGTTTCCTCTGGGTAAGCATGTGTGTATTCCGGCGGGTGAGGCATCTGCTGGGGAAGCTTTGTATCGAGCAAAAAAGTAACAGCAATCAGTATTTTATGGAAGTAATTGGATTACAAACTAAAGTGTTTGTATATTAGTAGTTGGTTATAAATTCTGTTCAGTATTTTGTTCCTCAACCTTTCATTTGGGACTAACTTGTGGATTCTGGTGACCCTTTTTAGGTTAATTCTGAAGAATTTTTATATAGAATTTTAATTTTTTGTATATTAAATGAAGTGGATCATACAAGAGCAAATCTAATTATCAAGTAATTAGTTGAAACCCCTTGAAAAAAAGATAATTTTCCTTTTAGACTTTTGTTTGTCATGAGTGGCAAACTTAAAAACTGGTATACCAGGTATGCTTTTGTAGACTCTAGTATTGTTTTGAATAAAAGAGGTGATAGATGAGTGGTTGTGTTATTGTAAGTACCCAAATTATTTGTATTTATGTAGTTCTAATGTAAGACTATCTGTTAATATCTTTGTATCCCAGACTAAGGGATTTTTCCCTTACAAGCCTAAATTCTTCCTACTGTTTATTCTCTTCCATTATATACTTATTGATATGCTTATTGCAGTTATTTTCAATTCTTCTGATAGAATCAAGGATTTAAAAATTGTATTTAAGGAAATCTGGTCTAAAATAACTAACTCTTAATTGACCTGGTGGGAATGTACCTGTGCTAATCTTTTAATCCTCACGGGCAGGTTTTGGGTCCTGCCCCCAGGTGGTGTTCCTTTCTAGACAACTTGACTGAAGAATTAGAAGAGAATCCAGAAAGCACAGTTTATGATGACTACAAATTTGTCACCAAGAAAGACCTTGAAAATTTAGGTAAAGACATTATGATAAAATGATTATAACATCACTTTATTTCTACTTGATTTTTTTTTTTTAGTTTTGTACATTTCAGAAGTAGTAGAGTCACATTTATCTGATTTTCCAAATCATCTCTTTTTGCCCAATCATGTATTAATCAAAGTACATATTGTCAAGTTTGTAATCTCTGCTTAGAGAAAGGTTCAGAGACTTCAGCTTCCTGGAGCTTTTTATATCTTAAATGAGGAATACTTTTTTGTCTTTTTTTTTTTTAATTTATTGGGGTGACATTTATTGGTAACAATTAGATAGTAGGAATACTTTTTTTTTTTTTTTAAGATTTATTTTATTGATTTTTGACAGAGAGAAACAGAGACAGAGAGAGACAGAGAGAAGGGGGAGGGCCCAGAGCAGCCTCCATAGTCGACATTAGTTTTCCATATGTTTCACTCCACAGGTGGGCATGGGGCTGCACTGGCAAGAACTGAACTGGGGGCACACCCCAGTTCAGCATGTGGGTCCGCATGGGCCGGGGCCGGGATTCGATCCTCAGTCCCCGGGGCTTCAAAGCGAGCGCTTAACCCACTGAGCCATCCCAGCTTTCCCCGGAATACTTTTTTTTAAGCATACTACCTATACACAGAAAAAATGTCAAGAAAGAAGTGATTTGTTTTTTCAGGTACTACCTGAATATAAGTTTTTGAAAAATCTCAGAGACTACAAGTAAATTATTTCTGGCTCCCTTTTATGTTTGGTTATAAAAAGACCTGATCCAAAATTTATGACTTGGACAACTTGTTATACTTAACCAAGACATATTGGTTTCTTCATCTATAAATGAAGCAGTAATAATGACACCCACCTCTAGGGTTGCTTGGAGAATGAATCAGATAATGCCTGAAAAGTACTCACCCTGGTGTCTAAACATACGTGAATATTAACTATTATTTTAAGAAATGTGTGGCAAATAAGTTTGAGAAATGCTAGGTTAAGCAAAGTTAAATTAGTTTCTTTACTTATTGGCCTCTCTGAGCCTTAATGTCATCATACACTGTAAATCTCCAGGAAGGGGAGGAAAGTATGAAATGTTTCCCAAACTTACTGATCACAGAAACTTTTCTTCCTCACTCTTGGGACTGCTGCTCTGTGGAGCTGACTATGGGAAATACTTCTGTCAGCGTCTCTGTTTTGAATTATTTCAATATGAAAAGCATTCTGCTGGTTTTTATTTATGACCTAACTTGGAATGGGAATAATACTATGCATAGCATAAATGTGTTATACACTTAATAGAGGAAACAAAAATCATAAAAACATACATGCAGGTTCCTTGCAGATTATTGTACTTGGTACATTTTATTAAAGTTCAGCCCTCCTTTTTCTTTTTTTTAAGACTCCACTGTGAAAGGTCAAACCCTGTAGTTTTACTAACCCAGTGAAATCTAGGGAAGTATTTTTCTAACCAAGTCTTACAATTACTACACAAGATTATCCTAAAATGACACAGACAGAGCATACTCATTTGACCACCAGCACCACTAATTCTAAATGTAATAGACATGCCATGAAAGACATTGTTTAAAGCAGGACTAAAGTAGTGAACTTTTTGTTCATCTGTGATGAAGTGTGTGTGCATAGAATATATATGTTAATGTGATATGTATGGTTATGTATGTTGGTATAAATTTGTCAGCTGTTCTTTCTTGTGGGGGGGGGGGGTTATGTCCTTTCTGCATTGTTGTGACACTGTCCTTTAAGGGAAATTATGGGAGATAACAATTATTTCATCACTACCACTATTCCTACTTGGCAGCAGAAAAGATGGCAACTAGGGTTGATCCCAGTATTATTTGAAAAATTGAACTGGTTCAAGGAATCCAAAAATTTGAGAACCACTAGTATAAGGAACCATTTTTGTCAGCCTTTCGTGGTCCATAAAGACCTTTTCATCATTTTCATGCTTATTGTTATGTTAAACGTAAGGATGAAATTGCTGAAGTGGATTAAAATTTTCACCATAGTTATTGAAGAAGATTAATAATTCTAATCCTTAAATTTTTATTCAAAAGCGAAATCTTATTATAATCAAATTGTTGTCCAAGAAAAACTGTTGAATTTAATCACAATTTCATTAGTACTTGCCCTCTTCTGATTAACCTTCCATAGGGCTCACACATCTCATTGGGTCGCCGTTTCTCCGAGCATACATGCATGGGTTCTTCATGGATATAAGACTCTATCACAAGGTGAGTACAGAAGTGCGCTTGTTTAGGTGACTGACTAATGAGCAATCTGCAGCCATTTCTCCTCTATTTTCTTGCATTTTCATAAAACATAATTTATAAGAGATCTGTCTATTTGACATAATAGTCATGGTATATATAAAGCATGCTGCTAAATGTGATTCTTTTATTTCTTTCACTTTAAAAAGGTGAAATTGATGGTAAATCCATTTGCTTATGAAGAATATAGGAAAGATAAGATCCGACAGAAGATAGAAGAAACACGTGCACAGAGAGTCCAACTAAAGGTAAATCCTGTGCTCACCATTGCCTTTCTAGAGAAAAGTACTTAATTTTCATTTTGTGTTATTCAAAGAGACTTGCCATCCATTTCTGAATTTCTCCACCCTTAGTTTTCATCTTATACTAATCTTTGTGGTATGTTTTATTTGTCGTGAGGTTGGATGCTCCAAAGTTCTGTCATTATGGACTCTGTGGTCATGGTATTGTGGGAAGTCATGCCAGGTGGATGTTGTCAGCTCTTCGATGGCGTTTCCAAATGGGTGTCAGATTCTGGTGTGCTGGGGTTTTGCTAACCCCCATTTCTTGCTGACATTTGGCTGTCTTAGGTCAGCTGCTTGGATCCTGGGACTATGTCAGAGTCCAAACAGCAGTCAGACCACACCAATTGTATTAATACAGGGAATTTAATGTGAAGAATTAACCAGGTAGTAGAGAACTGAAAAGATGAAAACACTACGGTGTCCGCAGGAGAGGCGGTGGCTGCAGGCAGGTTTACTTGTGGAGCTCGCACTCCAGGGCTGGGCAGCTTTTGAGGAGGGGCTGCTGCTGGTGCTGGGTCCTCGGGTGGAACAAAGCTGCTCCTGGGAGTGCCGGAAAACCGCAAACTAGAATCCCCCACTGTACTGGGACCCCTGGGCTCTGCCAAGGTAAAGAAGTGTGGGCGTGGGATGCCAGACCAACAACAGGTAGACTGGGAGAGTGAGTCCCGCCTTCCTCTCCCGCCTTCCTCTTCCACCTTTCTGTCTCTCTTGTAACTTGATTAAGGTCAACCACCCGATGACACAGTCATTTCTCATTGAACATTGGTTTAAAAACGCATGCACGCACTCCCTCTTTCAATACAAAAGACTGGTGACTGGTTTTTCCTTCTTCCAGATTAGTGCGTTTCTAAGAGTGATGACTGTGTGCACTGGCAAGGGAGACTGGAGTGGTCTTTGTCCCGGCTCTTTGCTTCAGCCT